>JARHVA010010457.1:55000-168485 GCA_037957365.1 Torreya grandis | reverse complement strand
TGCATGATCTAAATTGACATGTTGTTGACACTTAACACACTTTTTCACATAATCATAACAATTTTGGCTAAGGGTGGGCTAATAATAGCCAAGGTAAATGATGCATTTAGTGATGGATATGCTACTAAAGTATCACCCACAAATCCCATCATGTGTTTCTTTGATATCATGAGAGGCTTCATAACTATGTAGGAAATAGAAGAGAAGACCATCAAAGTTGAGTTTATAAAGGATTCCCCATAGTATGGTATACTGTGAGGTGATTTGAATAAATGCTTGTCAAACATTCCTAGAAAGGATGGAATGGCTAATGATAAGGTTTAGATGGTCAAAGGTTTGCTGATACCAAAGGTCAGGATGGGTCTCTTCCACATTGAAAATGGTAGGAGAGTCTAATTTTATATAAGAAGGCTTGGTAAGTTGATGGATAATGACATATAACTTAGATTTAGAGGGTACATATAGGATCTAGGAAGTGAGAGAAGCCATTGTATTGACAAACTTATTCATAGATCATGGAGTTGTTTGGATATGGTAGTGTTCAAATGATGATAAGATTATGTCAGCTAGTTGTTTGTACTATTTAAAAATATCATTATTACATTGATAATATCCATTTATCTGATTGACCACAAGTTGAGATTCACCAAATATTTTGATCATTTTGACTCTTAAGGCTAATTCAATTTGGAGACCTATCATCAGGGCTTCGTACTTAGCCATATTATTGGTACATTCAAAATATATCTTGAAGGATAAAGGAAGAGGTTCACCATGAAGGGATATAAGTAAGATGTCGGCTCTCCCACCATTTTGATACTTTTATCCATCAAATAACATGGTCACTTGATAGGTGAAGTTTGTTTGAGAGAGGGTCATAATGGACTCATTTAGATACTTGAGAGGAGGAGGTCAATTGTCTAATAATGGTTGTTTGGACAATTGGTTGTTAATTAATTTACCTTTAATTTAATTATTATAAAGGAGATCAAGGTTAAACTCAACTAAAAGCATGATCCACTTAGTCATATGCTAGTTTTGGTATGGCTTGGAGTGCATATATCTAAGAGGGTTGGTGTTGGTTATGATAAAGGTCTTGTGGTTGATAAGGTAGTGGTGAAGTTTGATGGCCACGAAGACCAAGGATAGGCAATTTTTTTTGATATGAGTGTACTAAGTCTCATACTCTACAAGCGTATGTCTAATGTATTAGATGCCTTGTTCTTTATGTTGCTCATCCTGATGAGCTAGGATTTCCCCTAAGGAGTGGTCAGTGGTAGAGATATAAAGGTAAAAAAGGTTGATATTCCTTAGCAGGAATAAGGATGGGTTGAGATATAAAGTACTCTTTAAGTGAATAAAATGCCTTTTAATAGTTGTTATTCCACTTAAAAGATACATTCTTCTACAAAAGGTGGTGGAAAAGTTGGCATTGATTTGAGAGCTATGAGATGAAGCAATGAATGGATTAGAGCTTCCCTTATAAGATACAGAGTAGTTTGAGGTGGGTGGAAGGAGGTATGTCAAGGATTGATTTTATTTTAGCAAGGTCAACTTCAATTCACTAAAGGTAGATGATAAATCCAAGGATATTTCCTAACAAGACCCCAAAGATAAACTTATTAATACTAAGGCAAACATTATAATGGATGAGTTTTTTTAATATAATCTTAAGAATGGCCAAATGATATTTACAACATTTGGATTTCCTAAGAAGGTCATCGATATAATCTTATATGATTTTTTGAATAAGACCATGAAAGATGTAGGTCATAAAACAATAGTAGGTTGCACCAACATTTGTCAGACCAAAAGGCATGACCCCATAGAAGAAGGCTCCCTATGTGGTGATAAAGGTGGTTTTATGTTGATTTTTAGGGGAAATTTAAGATCTGATTGTAACCTAAGAACCTGTTCATAAGAGATAACATCTCATGGATAGAATTAAGATCAACAAGTTGGTAAATGCTTGGTAAAGGAAAGTCATCCTTTGGGAAAGCAAGGTTAAGGTCATGAAAGTCTACATAAATACAAAGTCCCCTTATGGATTTGGTTAAAGGTATGATTTTTGAGACCCATTGGGGATAATCAATAGGTTGAATAAAATTGACAAATATTAGATGTTGAAGCTTTTTTTTTTATGAGAAGGGTTATGTGAGGGTGTATTTGCCAATTTTTTTTCCTAACTATCTTGGCATCATGGTTGGTGACTATATTATGGGTAACGATGAAATAGTCGATTCCTGGCATGCCACTATAAGATCAAGTAAATGCTACATTATGGTATTGAAATAAGGAGGGGAAGTCCTAGAGATCTTAAAAATTTAGATATTGACTAATTTTTATAATGCATATGTTACCTGGGGTACCTAAGTTGATATCTATGGTTGATTCATTCAACATGGTTGAATCCTCAAGAGGAAAATATTTTTGGATAAAAGGATCTTCTATACCTAGATAGGTAATAATGGAATATTCATCCTAACACTAAATGGTATTAATGATATGGGATTCATCTACTATCATCTTAGGATGAGTTAGAGGAATGATTATGGTTGTTGCATCCTTTTCATAAGTTAGAGGTCTATGGTTGATCATGTTGATGAAAAAAATGTTAGGGAGAATGATGTCATAATCCTTAGTTATCGATGATGGAATGGATGGTGAGGATGGAATTTTATCATCAATGGTAGGAATGGGAGGTAAGTTGGTTTGTTCTTTAGGTGGCATGAAATCAATGCCATTATTTTCATGAGATTTTTAGGTCTTGATAAGAAGTAACTAGTATGACCTATGTTTATATCAACCTATATTGAATCCCTTCCAAGCACACTTATAAAGATAGATCTTGTCAAACTTTGGTTTATCTATATAGGAAAAACTAGAGGTAAATGGTCAAGGTGAAAAAAAAGGTGGCATAAGTGTCAAGGGGTTTATCAAGTCCCCCATAAATGAAATTTGTTTGACAAGTTAAGGGCTTGAAAGTAACAAGAACTCCAATATTGGGGTCATAACTAGGTTTTTAGTCAAGATTCCCATACTCTTAGGGAGTAGGAAAAGCATCTAGTGTCTAAAGGTTGTACTCCCCCAATGAAAGGTTGGAAGGTGGATTCCAAAGGGTCCATTATGGGGATTTAGGTGGAAGGGATAGATGAACTAGTGGATGATTCATTAGTGTAAGATGGGGCTTCATCTTTTTTTGATGAAGGTTTATTTGATGGAGGAAAGAGAATGTCATTGGGTTGGTACATCATGTTGCATGATGTAAAAGGACTTAGGTCAGCTTATATGGTAACAAATTGAATGTTTTTTTCAAATTTGATGCATCAATGTAGGGTGGATGGTACATATCCCATAGAATAAATCCAAGGGAATCCCAATAAAACCTTTTACTAGAACTCACCTTATACTACAAAGAAGAACTCAGAAGTATACAGGGTCTTAAGTGAATGTAAAGGACAAAAATCCCTAAATTTGTGGCTATGATATCATTGAATTATCAAAGCACTTCTTAGGTTTTTTACATAATGATCTTGGTTAATTTGAGTTGGTTGTATGTGTGGGAGGAGATAACATTGATGCTAGCTCCCTTGTCAATCATAACCCTCTTGAGATGGTTTTGGTTGATGTATGTAGTAATTAAGAGGGGAGGATTTAGATCATCTGGGTGGATGAAGGGTATTTTTTAATGCTTAAAAGTAACAAGGTTAGAAATTTGAAGAGATTTGATAAAGGCTACTAGTGGTTTTAGGTATTTTGGTTTAACCTTTATGGATTGTAACTCCTCTATCATCACTCGGTGATGATGGGGTGAGGTATTGATCAGTTCATACAAACTAATCTTCACCGATATTTGGTGAAGATATTTTATAACTACTCATTGGAATGATTTAGAAGGGTTGGATTGAGAGAGGCCTGATATGGAAACCTTGGGTTTGGTTAGAGGTAAAGGTTCTTGGTGTTGGTTGGGTTATTGGGTGGTGTAAGAGGGATATATCCATGGAATGGACACCTTTACTTTCCCCTCATCCTTTTATTGGTCTTGTGATCATGTGAACATATAGATGGTATGGATTTGGGGAGGACTTGGGTTAGAGGGATACTTTGGTCCCTCCTCACTCTTGGATGAGAGTGCAAGAGTAGGTAAGTATTGGTTGATGGTGCTTGGTTCTTGGGTTAGTGGTGGGCTCATAGGAGGCTCATTTGATAATAAGTCATCTTTATTATATAATTGATGCATTAATACTTGGAGAGATTTATATTTCTTAGTAACATGCCCATGTGATCTATGGTATGAGCATACTAATTTGTCATTACACTAGGATGGTTTAGGACTATATGGTTCAAATGGTTTGATTTGTGGTAAGGTTAAAAAATATGCTTGCAACAAACTTTACAAGATGGTTGAGTAAGACTTGGGAAAAGGTGGTAAAGGTGTGAAGATCTTAGGTTTGGTAGTTGAGGTGGAATCCATTTTAAGATTAGGTTTGATGGTAATATATTTGGGTGAAGTAGCATTCTCGGTGGATGGTTTTGGTATGGATTGCTTAGAGGTGAAAAGTGATGGGGTATATGCTTGAGAAGTAGGGGGTTTTGTTATAGAAGGTTTGGTGAAAATAGGTGAGGATGAAAGTAGTAGTGATGGTGTAACTAAAAGTGGTGGTTGGTTTGTGGTTTTATCTAGGATGGTTGGTTTCCTCACTAGGGTATAAGGGTGAGGTCCCAAAATAGAAGGAAAATTGTAAAGGGGAGGCATAGTTTTAGTTTGTGGAATCTTGGGTCGTTTCACCTTGATTATTATCTTGGTCTGGGGTTTCTTTGATAGGTTTAGAGAATTTAATTCCAATTTCAATAAGGGGTTATTAATTATATTAATATGGAATATTCCAAGGTTTTTGATGGGTGTGGTTATGATAAGAGGAGTTATTTGGGATTTTGGGTGAAATTAGTTTGGTTGGTTTAACTATAGATCAAGGGGTGAAGGTTTATAAAGGTTTGGTTAAGATGATGGTGGTTTCAATATTTAAAATGAAATGTTGGAATGATAGTGGTTTGGTTGAAGGATCTTGCTTATTTAGGTAAGAAATCCTAAGATGGTGCCAAAGTGTGGCACAATTTGCATTGGGTTGGGATAAGTACTCTAAGATTTGAACCAGTCTAGAGAAGGGATTATAGATGGGTTTGATCCCTTAAATATTGATCTTAAAGGAGAAACCAATTAGTGGAGAGATAGAATTGGTTACCTCTTCTTTTTCCTCAATTAAAGGCTCCAATGTTTGGGAAGATAAGTCTCCTATGGGAGAGGTAGGTAGAGTGATATCTTCCTTAAGGATTCTTTCCAAAGGAAGAGTGGATTTCTATATGATGAAGGAGAAGGATATGGTGGAAATGGATGCCTCTTTTGGTATGTCTCCCAAAGGAGAGGTTGGTGACTCAAATACATCAATGAGTAGAGAAAGGGGAATAGTCATTTCCTTGGTCTCATTTTATAAAGGGATGGAGAGTGACTCCACTACCTCAATAAGTGGAGGGGAAGGAAAGGTGGTTTTATCAATGGTTTCCTTAGCAATAAGTTGACTAAGAACTATGTTAATGGTATGGACTTCATGGTTGTGATAGGATTCCTTAATATTGTTTTCATTGTTCACAAAAGGGGCATGGTTGGGAAATGACTATCTAAATATGTCAAGTGATTGATTTGGGGGTGCATTGGGATTATTCAACACAATTTCCCACTTATTGATGAGATTTTGGATGATGTTATTTAATGTATTACACTACTAACATCATGTCTAATGATATGGTGGAAGGCATAAAATTCATTCTCATTTTACCAACTAGGTACAAAATGAGAGGAATCAAATTACTGTGGAGGTTTGATTAGAGGAAGCTATATGATATTCACTTTCAAAAAAAATTCCAAGACCAAAGTGTATGATTCCCATAGTGGAGTAAATTTCTTTTGGTTTTTTTTGGTTTGGGTGTCTAGTGTTTTGACTAGAGGAACTGAAAGAGTTGGGTTGGTTAATAATAAGTGGAGGGGTAGTTTTTAAGATAACTATATTTGTAGTTCCATTTTTTTTGGTGTTAATGTTGATTTGATTTTTAGGTTTAGAGGAGGGAGTCTCATTTGATTTGAAGGTGTAATTATTTTTTCTCAATTTCAACCTCCCCTCATCAATGGCTCTATTCTCTAATTTCTATGTCATGGTGAAATCATCATCAAAGGTCCTAAAAGTTTAAACCCATAAAGTGAAAGAAATGTGTTTGGCACAAGCCTGAGCAAAGAGTTCAATCAACTTGGGTTGGGGAAAAGAGAAAGAGATTTGATTTATCAAGCTTCTCCAATAAGATATGAAGTCATCTATGGACTCATTGTCAAATTGTAAAATGGAGTAGAGATCAGTTTTGGAAACTTTCTAAGAGATGTTTATTGAAAAGTGATCTAAGAAAGCCTTAGCTAGTTAGGAAAAAGGAAAGAGGGAGTGTTTTATAATAACATTATAACAATATAGTGTTGGACCTGATAAAGACATGGGAAAGGTATGGAGAAGGAGAACATCATCATAGGTGATCAAATAGTAAGAATGAAATGGAGGTGTTGTTGAGGAGGATAAGGTCGAATGGTGATAGATGGATGATTTTTTTCATTATATATTTGGTCATAAGATAAGAGGTTATGGGTACCATAGATAGATGACTCCAAAGCAGTCATTTTTTCCATTGATATTTTTACAAGGTTCATTTGTGGTTGTGTACCCCTATGGTTTTAGGGTGGATTACATTGGGTTTGGGTAGGTTAAACATATGGATAGTTGGTGGGTGGTTGAAGATTTGATACATACTGTTATGGGGACATGGGTGGTTGGGTTAATGCTACATATAAATATATGGAGATAAATGGTCAGGTAGAAGGTAGAGGTACATACCCTTGTGGGTTAGGGGTGTAGCTTAGGTTTTGTGTAATGGGCATCTATTAGGGGATTGATGTAGGTTAGGTTGATATATAGAGGATAGGTGGTAGCTTTGGTACTAATGGGTGGAATGGTAGAAGGAATGGGGACCACCAAACTCTAGAATGGAGTGGAGGTAGATGGGTTGGAAATAAGAGGAATAGTGGTGACACTAGTAGAAGGTAATCCCTTGATAAGTGGAGTATCAATGCCCAATGTTTGGGTTGATCCTATACTATAAGGGTTTTTAGTTTGTGTATAAGGTGTTTGGGTGGTTGGTTGGGTGGGTTTTTTTTAAATGGTGGTATTAGTGGGATGAATTGTAGAAGAGGATGTTTGGGTGACCAATGGTTGGGTAGAAATGGTGTAAATAAAAGTGTTTCCCATAAGGTGGGATGGTATGACATAGGGTGGGTTAATAAGAGGAATCAAAGTAGGTGTATGGTGAGATATGGTGTTAAGGTAATGTTGGAGGGATATGGGGTTTTTATCTAGAAAGGTGGAAAAATTTGCATCACCTTGGCCAACTATCTGAGGGATGCTATGACTTCTAGAAGGATAAGGTGAAATCTTTACATCTGAGATGTACTCTATGGATGAGAGAAAAGAGGAAGATAAAAGATTAGGAGGTGGATCCTAATTTGCTTGGTTTCTTAGTTGTTACCTAGTTAAAACCATATAGGTAATGAAAAGAGTAAGATAAAAGCAATCTCACAACTCAAACAAAGAGAAGACAAGAAAAATTTGAGGAAGTAAAACACACACTAATGCATGTTATATCCTAAGGTTTGTTTTAGTATCTCTTATGGTTTATGCCTTAAGCTTTAAGAATTATGTGACTCAATATTGCCTTATACAATGAGTACTAGAAAATAAGTCTATGGTTGGTTTCAAGTTGTGCTTAAGCTCTCAAACAGATCTGTGTTAGAAATTAATACATGGCTTGATATTGGGGTCTAACCAGTCACTTCACACACTAAATCAATAAGGGTGTCAGTGCTTAGCCAAGATATACCAATTGCTAGAGATTATACTTAGCCAATGAACTAAGTTGGTTTTCCCTTTGGTGATGAAATCCAAGTAGGTAGCTGAGAAAGGTGACAACTAGGTGATGAAATTCTAGTCAAGCCGTATGTCAATGTTTTTATGCTTGATTAAGTGTAAGTGGTTTGGTCTTGTGTGTGTGATAAAATTGAATCTATGATTAATTCACTTGATTAGTTAAGTTATGCGAGCTAGAATAAACAAGCAAACAATATATGTGGTCAATTTTAATCCCAAAATTAAATTTTTATTTCATTGTATGAGAATAAAATAAGAAGAAGCACCTAAATACAACTATAAACCCAAGAAAATAATTAAGGGTTCCATCAGGAATGCTAGAATGTTTCACATAAATTTTGCATTATTTTCTAAGAAGAACATTGTAAAACTTAAAAGAAGGGTGAGGTTAGTAGAACCTAGGTTTGGTTTGCACTCCATGATCTAGATGGTTGTAGATACTCCTCTTTGGCTTGGGATGAATAACTTATAGATAATAAATCACTAATTAAATGGTTGATTAGTTAGATGGTAAGGTGGATTGCCTAGCAAGATAGATCCAAAAATCAAAAGCTTCCTTGAAGGCTATCAATCCAAACTTTTAAACAATCAAGTTATGGAAATGAAAGATGAATTGCTTGCATAAATAACATAAGATACTAAAATAAAATATCATAAGTGCTTGAAAAGAGATGAATTCAACTAATTATAGAAATAAACAATTAAATATTAATGCTGAGTGAATCAGATGTGGTTCAAAAAATAGGGTGATGTTTTATGCTCAGGTAGAAAATTAGAAAGTGGGATTTGGTTAAGGTCTGATAGGTGAAATTAACTTACTATTAGAATTGTCACATACTGACTATCAATGGTTGGGAGAACTATCAATGATTAGGTGGTTTTACTTAGTTAGGTGACCATTGGTAGTTAGGGGTAAACCATTGATGGTTAAATGACTGTCAGTAGTTACTATCAGATCTAGCTTAGGTAAAGGGTAGGTCTTGTTGGGAAAGTGGCTAAGTGATTCTAGGAGGTGGTTTTAGGCTAGGTGTTTATTGTGAGATATAAAAAAGGAACTAACTACTGAAAATAGATAGTTATGTTTCTCAAAGATTGTTGAGGTGAGTGATTGAGAACTTGATGTGAATCATGGAGAAATTTTTGTGGAGTGTCGATGACTTGGCTATGATTGATGAATTGCAGTGTTTGTGCTCTCTATCATGCTTGTTTGAAGCTTTCCTAGATTTTTTGGAAGAAAACCTATAAAATAGGTTTTGATACAAGGAGATCTAATAATTAATGATTCTCTCTGATGATTATTTCCCTTCCTTTCACCTCTTTCTCCTCTCTTTTTATAGAAGGGAGAGGTGAAAAAATAAGTTCAAATAAGGTGTTTAACATGTCATCTAATTTTAGTATTAACATGCATAATTATGTGATTGGCTAAGAATAAAAAATTAAAGTGGAGTTGAGCTAGATTTAACCTTTAATATGGTTAACATTTGACCATCAATGGTAGCATATAAATTTTAGTGGTTAGGGGTCAACCATCGATGATTGATAGGTCAAGGTTAGAATAGTCAAAATTAGTCAATTAATTGGTTAGCTTGACTTAAGTTTGTAGGGTAATAGTCAAGAAGTGGTCCCTGGGGGGTATCAAGGTGGTTTAGGGTTGGTATGACATATAGAACCATAATGTGTAGACTTATAATGTCTACATATGGCATTGAACCATTGCCACAACCCTTTAAATTTTTCACTAGTAAGTTCATCAAACTACATCTCTTGAGTATTTGAGATGTCTCTTTCAATGTCCTCACTCAATATTTCATCTTGATATTTAATTGTAACTGTGGGTTGACTTAACCATCTAAGGTTTGAAATATCACACCTATCTTGATCAAGCTCTAATCTACTTTCCTCTTACTCCAACATATCAGGGCTATCCTCAACTGATGGCTTATCCTAAAGTGGACCAACCTTAGGAACCTAATTCTAATCCTCTTCTTGACCTATGTAGAATGGACCTTCAGTAGTCCATTTAAAGTCTACTCTATTTTCACCTTGAGGATTCTCCTCATTAAGAACTAGTTAATTAGTGTCAAATACATACCAATAAGGTTAGTTCAAACTTGATTCTTCCCCTTTTGAATGAAGTGGGTTTCCTATAATGATCTCCTCATCATAAACACTTGCATTTTCATATTTAAGTTCACTTATGACTTTAATATCCTCCTCTATCCTTTGTAAAATAGTCTCTTTATCTAAGAGGGAGATGGTAGGAGGGTGAATAGGTTTACATTGATTATAGCTTAAGAGAGTATCCTTCTAGCTAGGGACTTTGAATGGCTTCTTTGGTGGCTCTTGAACTGGTGCTTGGACCTTTAAAACCAACACTTCCTCCTTATTTATGCCATTTTGAATTGATTTCTATGATGGAAATGAGTATAGAATAGACACTTTTTCTTCCTTTTGAATGTTTATAGGAGAGGGTAGCATCACAAGCGATGGTATGACATAGTTAGGGTTGAATGTGTTGGAGAAGATCCATGATGGAATGGCTTCATGATCTTGAGTGGGAATGGGTTTAGGGGTAGGAGAGGGAAAAATGATTGGCTTAGGTTTGACATACTCTTTCTCCCACTATTTAAACACTTTTTAATGGATAATATCCACCCTTTCAATTCTTTTTTCTCAACCTATGGATAGTCAGCTTATTCAATGTATGCCCACCCATTCCAAAAATATTAAAAGAAGATCCTTATCCCCTCCATGGCATGAATGGGGAATTCTTGTCCAAACTTAACCCCCTCATTGATTTCCATGATTATTCTACCTTGGTTCAGTATTGCCTCTCTAATTTTTGACAAGGATGGCCTTTGACAAGGTTGACTAGGGGTTTGATAAAAAAACTATTAAAGGTTTAGTTTGAGGCTTTTAAAAGTAAGAGGACACATAAGAATGATCTAAATGATCCTGCTGCTCTTCATAAGATATCAACATATTGTCTATATTTTGGATTATTCTTCTCATCATTGTTATGTCCTCACTCCTACAAGATGACCATTGGTCACCCTCATAAACTAACCATTTATTTTTGAAAATTTTAATAACACTCCTTATCACTTGAATAATATGGATAAGGATGATAGAAAAAACTTTTAAACCCCTACCAATCTCCCTTATCAACTCAATATAAATTGATAATGCTTGCTTGACTCCTGACAAGTATGTAATAGGGTAAGCCTAGTCTTAATAAGGGGAATTAGAGTACTTATTTAAATGCAAATAAGGATGACCTAGCCATATGTAGGGGTTGAGGAGGAAAAAGGCCATGATAGGGATGATAGGCTATTTGAGGGCCACTTGGTGGGAAAACATAAACATTATTTGCCTGATAAGTGTGATGTTGAGGTAAAGAATAATAATAATAATAATTAAAAGATGATTGATTGTACATACTAGATTATGATGATTAGGCACTTAGGTTGCTTAAACTAGCTGATAGATGATCAAAGTCACCATTGATGTTTGAACACTTGCCTCCAAAGGATGATTGGATGAAGAGAACATCAAAACTCTTCACTAATGAACAATGTAGTAAGTCCTACAGAGCATGCCATAAACTATTATGACATTAATCTACCCCCTTAGAGAGAGTTCTTTAGGCTCCCTTTAACTAAGCCATAATATGGGAATAACCCCAGGCTATGGGTAACCTATAATGGGGTTAAACCTTTAGATAAGGCTACATTCCTTATGATGAATCACATAAACTAATGTTATCACAAGGAAAAGGGTTAGAAATAAGAAAAGGGCTCCTAAGAATGCTAAAAAGGTGATGCATCATAAAAAATGAGAAACTCTCATAAGCTTAAACCCACACTAGATCAACACAAGATAATGACAACTCACACAACCTCATAGATTAGTTGACTACATAAGTGTTTCATGGACTAGGTTTAGGAAAAATAATAATCTAGACCTAAAATATCTTGAAAACACCCTAAAGGAGGTCATAAAGGAGGAAAATGGATGAGGAATATTCTCCTTCACTATGACATCATGCACAACTCACTCAACATAGATCCAAGGAAAGATATAGGTAAATAAATTATTTATTGCACCAAGAGATAGTTATCATAAATGCTTAACAGGGTTTAGCCTAATAAAGGTGAACATATTTTGCAATATCTCAGAGATTACCCTGTTCTTCAAGATCAAATTCCTTATGAGATTCTAGAATTTGAGAGAGAGATAATAAGAGATATAAGAGAAAGGGGAAGAGAGAGAAGAAACATATCATCCAAGATCATTAAATGAGATACCACCACCTTTTGATCAAATCAGCACCAATTCTCTATCTACAAGTAATATTTTTTTGTCCTAATAACCTTTTAATCATTTTATTGATTCAGAAACACACTAAAGGAAAATAATTTATCAAAGGTGATGAGTCATGATATTGTTAAAAAGAGAAAGCCTTAGGCACCCTAAAAATATATTAAATGTTCCATATACTTTCTATAACTACCATATCTCCATCTTGGAAATTGATGTCACCTTCCACTTGACTTGCTTATGAAGATAAAATCTTCAAATCTTAAATCTAATAGATCCATGCTTATGTCTACTTTGAGCAGCTATAGGTACCTATTTTTTGGGAATTTGACTATATTGGAAGATGAGACATTCCTTCATTAATAATTACCTATCTTTATTTCCATACCTTAGCATAGATCTTATTATAGATTGAAAACTAATCTCATTTATTGGTTTTCATATAGCAATAATATTGATAAAAATCCTCCAAATGTTTAGTCTTGATTCAATAACTGCTAGTCCATTTTTGATCTCTGTATTAGGCCCTAAAAGACCTATTATTCCTATACTAAGCTTTAAAAGTTATGTTTGATCTTAAAATATCCACTCTAGTTCAATTGGATCATCTTCAAATTTGGCTCCTATGCATTCGCTTGCCTGGGTCAAAAACAACTTCATCGACTTCCACTAGAAGTTTCTTAAGCTCAACTTTGTTTATTGGTCATCGATCATTGATTTAATCCTATAAAATGAAGGTAATTGTAAATTGTGTATTTATCTTCAGGATATGTTTTTAATTTTATCTACTCCTACACTTGCACTTTGTGTTGACCTCGTATTTAATCTAAGCTCATTATCCCTTTGACCCTATGCATGTCATTAATCTACTTTAACACAACTTGAATGTACTCTATTAATTTATTTAGTAGTTACTATAGTCATGACACTTGGTAGTTACACATTTTTATTTAGGATTCATTTACTTGTTGACTTATTTCTTGTCATTGATCTACTTTTGTATAATATATCATATACCATTGATCTACTTGGACACACTAACTTTGTCAGTCACCATGTGTTATTAGATCTTTGTATGGGAACTCAAGCTCTTGCCACTTGCTAGCCATACATTAATCCTTTAAATATTTCAATTAGAATGGCTATTTTCCATAAATGTAACTTGACATCCCCATGCATGTCTCATTTTTCTTGTTTAACTTTAAACACTTATAACTTGAGATAGATAACTCATCAAGTCATGAAATTTGTAGAGAATGTTCAAGTCATGAAGAATCTCATATCCATGTAATCCTTTGGATATAAGAGGCCTCTTGGGCATAATTATAAAATGCAAAAATCAAATTAATATATTTGTTTCTTTGTGATGTGCAATTATGGTCTAGTTTTATAGACTTGTGTTTGAACTATTGTTTGAATCTCCAAGGCTCAAATGAAATTTTGAGGCTTGTGAAAACTTAATTCATGTTATTGAATTCTATGATCACCATAAAAACCTACTTTCTCAAATTTTAACAAACTACACTTTAATTTTACATAAAGTCTTTCAAAAGCTTTTCAAGCTATATGTGATATTTAAACCTCTCATTCCATCTAGAACTTTGTCCAACTCATCCATCTAGTCAAAAGCTTTGTATTTAGGCCAAAATTTGCGCAACAAGTCTTCTAGTGTAATTCTAATTTGATTATACACAAAAAATATATCAATTAGAGAGATGATTTCATCTCTAGCCATTGATTTGACTATTCTATCAATATTAGGCAAAAGGAAGTCATCTTTCAAGCATGATTTGTTGATATCTCTAAAATAAATGTAGATCTTAATACCTTATGATTTCTTTCTCAATATCACAATTTTTGAAATCCACTATGAATAGTTGATTATACTCATGTATTTAATATCTAAGAATTTTTACAACTCTTTATTTACTAACACAATAATACGAGGATGTATCTTATACAACTTATGTTTAATAGTCTAAGCATCAGGGTGTATAATGAGATGGTGTACAACTAAGGTGGGGTCCAAACCTAGAATGTATGTATAGGCCCATGTAAAAATGATAACAAGTTACCTAAAAATGGTTTTAAAAGCTTCACATTCCTCCTTAGCAAGGGATGCACCTAGTTTAATCCATTTTGGGTCCTCTAGAGTCCCAATATTCACCTTTGAAGTATATTCCATAAGAAGTGTTGAACCATCATTGAGAATAGTTGGCAAGGAGTTGAACTGACCAATAATAGAAAAGTACTCTAGATATATTGACTAATCTAATTTTCCTAATAAGGATGAATTAAAATCTTTTAGTGATGGTATTAGCCATGGTATAAATACCTTAGGGAATTCTTGAACAACTTGTGCGAAATCCTGCCTTACCACTCCTCAATATTGATATTTAACCCATAAATAGACTGTGGGCTATAGATCTCATGTTTTATAGGAAGAGGGGTGAACATCCCCATCTAATGGTGCCAAAAACCAATTTTCACCAAGAGACTTGCCTTTCTCTTTACTTTTTCATTGGTTAGAATGCACCCCAAAGAGGTGTTCACTTTTAGACCTCAATGTTTGATTTTATTTATTTTTGGCTAGGGAAGTTAACTCACTCTCTAAATTAGGTAGTAACATCCAATCCAATAGAAAATATTTGATTTTGGTCTCTAAGAGGTATGTGACTCCTTAATCCTATAAAGACATATATGTCTTCATCATTTTTGAACTCATCTAATGGAATTTCTAACTCTTGCTAGTCCTAATCTATCAATTATGGAGGGTAAAGGGTTAAATATGAAGGTTGATAAATAGGGATAATAATGTAAATGACATGGGGGTGAAAATTTTTTATAGTAACAAGGTCCATGTATATGATATAATTAGACCTTGCATTAATGCCATCAATATTATCTCTAGTCAATGGTGTTGGAACATGAATAAGGTATGTCAAGTCACCCTTAGGTATGTTTAAATATGATATCATGAATTCCATTATACTTGGTCATTGATATTGGTTTGATTTTGATTTTTTGATGTAGCCTGAGGCATCTACCTTCATGGCTAGGTGATACATAATCTAGTTGGGAATAAGATACTTTACACTTTGGTAATAATTAGCTAACTTATTAGTGTAGAGCCATGAATCATCTTCTACTAAGGGGTCCTATTATAGGCCAAGGTTGGTTTAAAAATAATGGTCATGTTCAAATGAGATTTTCCTTTAGTTTCCCACTCCATATGAGTAGTATTGGCCTTAGGTCTCCCATAAGCTTTATGATTTTTAAGCAATTTGGCATTATGGAAAGATTTATAGGTGTTATATTCTTTAAGACCTTTGTCATTTATGTAGAAATTGTTGGAAATTTTTGGTGGAGGTATGGATGAGGTAGAGGCTAAGCTATCTAATCTAATGTAATTAGATTCTAGACCTAATTTAATGGATTTTCCATTTTCAAATTTTTCTCCATTTTATTTAAGCATAGAGTTCATGCAAAACTGGTAGTTGTAGTTTTTATACTCGACCTTAAGGAATTTACAATAATGATATGGCTAAATATCAGTAGGTATAGTCATTTCCATTCTTGAAAGTGAAAATTTTATACACTAATTTGATGTAGAAGGTATAACCTTGATTTCAAGGATCTAGGGTTGGACCAATATTAGATTGTAAGTAATTTTCCACATCTAAAACATGGCACAAAGTATCATGGATCAATGGCCCAATGACCACTAGAAAGTTAATAGTACCTTGAAATTACCATTATTCATTATCATATACCTTGATAATGATGGCATTTGGTTGTAAGTCAACTCTTGTATATTTGAGATGTTTGACCAACTTTAGAGACACAATGTTGAGACCCAAACCATTGTCTACAAGGACACATTTAACTCTATGGTTCATTATACTAACTTCAATGCATAACAGGTTATTATATAGAGGACTCAGAGAATACATATCACATTGGTCAAAGGCGATATGTTGGCCAGGGGCCAAGTGTCCTACCATGGCTTGGAATTTGTCTAGAGTGATATCATATGGCATACATGATTAGTTAAAATACTCGTTCAAGATATCTTTGTGGATAGTAAACTATGTAAAAGATCAATGATGGATATGTGTGAAGGTCTCTTCTTTAGTTGTTACACAATATCATAGGCCTTCCCCTAAATTTTATTAGTTGCTTTATTTATGATAGACACAAAAGTTTGATTAGGATCATTTATAGTATTTGATTGTAGTCATTTGATAGTGACCCTAGCTCATTGAGTTGAAATTGTATAATATCAATCTGGAACTTGGATTTGGTAGTTAGATGGGTGGGTAATGAGTTTTGGAATGATGACTCTTGGATGGTATGATTCTTGATTAACAAAATGGATTGTAGGAGAATAAAAACATAAAGAGGATGGTGGGTATTATTTGGAAAATAGGCATTATTAGGCAAAGGTCTAGGTCTATTTGTAGTTAGTATAGGGTTGATAGTAATTATGGAAACATGATTACTTGAAATTTTTCCTACAACATTATCATAAGTATACACAATGGCATGGTGACCTCCTTGGTTGGTTTGATCATTTTTCCTTTGGTTTAGACCATTTTGTTGATGTTATTATTGTTAGAACTGTTGTTACTAATTTTTTGGTAGAGTTCTCTACCACAATTACTACTATTGTTGTACTACTACTAGTTATTTTTATAATTATGTTGGGGAAATAGATTTTGGTAGATACCAAAGTTATGATTGTTCATAGGAGAATGGGTGTCTATTTCTATCTCTTCATTATTAGAATATTCTCAATCATATGTTTGAGTTGGATACACTGTCTTATGGAATGTCCTCTGACATGATGGTACTCAAAAATTCATGTTCCTTGTATAAATTGACAAAAGGAATCCATTTAGGAAATGGATTTGGTATTAATCAACTAATAATTTTTACTTCGATCAATATTTGAAAAATAAATTCAATAGGCTCACCAAGGTCACTGAATTATTAGGCAATGGGTGGTATTCTGTTTAAAAGAGGGGCTTGCAATTGGTTTTTATTTTATGGTAGTTGATTTTATGAAGGTCTTGTTTGAATGTATGGAAGAGGTGGTTGTTGAATGGGTGGAGGTAAATGGACAACCAGTATTTTCATTATCTACACATGGATTGGTTCCGTAACCACATTTCCAAAAACATTATTATCATGGTTTTAGGGTTTGGGTATCTCATTTTTATTGGCTTGAGGTGGTGTTAAATCCAATATTTGAATTGGGTTATGATTATGGTCTTGATTAGAAGAGGAAAAAATGATTATACCTTTGTTGACAAGGGATTTATCAATATATATATATATATATATATATATATATATATATATATATATATTGATAAATCCCTTTTCAACAAAGGTATAATCATTTTTTCCTCTTCTAATCAAAACCATAATCATAACCCAATTCAAATATTGGATTTAAAACCACCTCAAGCCAATAAAAAAGAGATACCCAAACCCTAAAACCATGATAATAATGTTTTTTGAAATGTGGTTACTGAACCAATCCATGTGTAGATAATGAAAATACTGGTTGTCCATTTACCTCCACCCATTCAACAACCACCTCTTCCATACATTCAAACAAGACCTTCATAAAATCAACTACCATAAAATAAAAACCAATTGCAAGCCCCTCTTACATATATTAATTTTTATATAACCTATCTAAACATATGAGAAAAATGAAACTCAAGATGGTAATATATCTTTCTATGTAAGCTCTTAGTAAATATCATGACCAACTATTTATGAGGCAAATTATGAGTAGACTAGCTTGTTAGGACTCTCCAACATTACAAGTATGAAATAAATCTTTTAGCAATATTCTATTTAGCTTGGCCTAAATCCAAAATAGTAATCTTGTGTTTGATATTATATGAAAAGTGTTTTACAAACTTAACTGACAGATCATCGAAGTCAAGTACAAATTTCTTGGTAATTTCAATAACCATTCCAAGGCTTGTCTAGCTAGAATCCTTGGGAAGAGCAGAAGAAAGTATATATTGCTAAATACCACTAGATAGTAGGCAACAAAAAATTCCTTCCAGTGCTTTCTAGGGTCACCTTTGACTTTATATTTTTTGAATTTAGGTGTCCCATAACTTGGTATAAATGATATTTTCAGATACTCCATGTTGAATGGGTAAGATCACATCTCATCTAGTTTAATTTTTTTTTGTTTTCCAACCTTTATAGCTTGAATTTCATACTTCATCTATTACAACTCTTAAGAAAGGAAATCAAAAGGAGTGGCCTATTATTTTTGAGGTTACATGGTCAAAGGTGGATTACCCTAACTATGGTAGGTATATTATGGTATGTTGGTTGAACTAGCCAAATGACTAGGTATACCTATCTAAGCATTATGATTATATTATGGATATGGAATATATTGCTATTAAAGCAAATCCTAGTTTGGGTTGGATACATAAACCTAGCTAGTGAATTATGGTTGCAATAATGGCATTTGGATCTTTGGAATGTGTCGGTATTGTTGGGTTTAGGAGAGAACATGCTCCTACTTGTTGAACCCTATTATATATAGGGAACATGTTGTTGACTAGATCCTTGATGTTGGAGGTGTTTGTAGTTGGATCCTTATTGAACATGTTATACCCATTGGGTGAAAGATAATTTTTGTGTAGCACCTAGTACTTTCTATGCATAATAACCTTGTTGTTGGCTAAACACCTATTTTTGGATTGATACTTATTATTGAAGTGGCACTTGTTGTGGGTTCAATAAATGTTGGTTTGGCAAGTGTTGGGTGTTTATAAAATATTGTTTTTGACTAACCTGTACTCCTTAAACAATAGGAATATGTTGTTGGTTAGGCAACATATATGATTGATAAGGTATATTAGTCTGTGCTTGTTATGGTAGAGAATGCATTGTCACATGTTAAGATGGCATAGTGTTCTAAACTTGTTGTGTTGGTAAGTTAGTCTATTATTGGCTTGTTTCCACATATTACACATTTGAGGAATTAACTGGTTGAGGAGTGGATGTTGTTTTTTTATTTTAGGAAATAGGTACACCTATTCCCTACCATTATAATATGCTCATGGCATTGTTTACAGGAATATGATGCATGTTGCTTAGCAGTAGATTAGACCCAATTTTGTTTAAATTTGAATGCACTTGCATGCCATTTATAACATTTTGAGTGAGGTCTTCCATTTGAACAACATTATCTTCTATCAAAATATGGAAATTATATATATCACCAAACAATGTTATTTGGTTAAATGGGTTTACATTTTGGATTGTATAGCATGAGGCATCTATTTTTTTCCCTATTGATGGACCTATATCAATAAGTGGTGTGTTATGAATAGTCCTTGCATTAAGTTTTCAAGCTAGGTTGAGATAGGTTTGGTACACTTTTTACACCTATTCTATTTATTCATCCATAATACCTTTTTATTTTTCAAGCATAGTTTGGTTTTGTTATGGCATTTGGACTGGAGTTTGACTATAACTAGCTGATGCCTATTTGAATGGTTGAATTTGAGGCACATCAATAGGATTTATAATCAAAATACTCAAACTTTCATGTGGGAAATCTAGTGAAAACTTGGCTCCTACTTAGATAGATCTAATAAGAATTTCATCTTTATTTTTTAATAAACTTTGTTTAAACAAGTATGGATCATTGCTTGTCTATGTTGGTATTGTATCTATAGATGCCACTTTTATACACCTTGTTTATCATTTCATCATGATATGTGTTGTAATGCTCCCTGTTGAATAATTATTTAAATAATTATATTTTACCTTCATCTTTGCCTTTCACCACATATGTTAAATTAGTTAATTACTATAGTTAAATTTTAATTAACTCCATTTTTACTGTCCTTAACCATAAAATCTCAAAATTAAATAAAAATATAAATCTACTTAACCCCCTAAAAAACTTATCCCTTGGTTAAAATAACTTGAATAACCTTTAAAGTAATTTTAACCCTCATTTACCTCATGTCAACCTATTGGAATGACTTTTCATTCATCTTCACACATTTTTGGTAAATCAACATCGATCCTCCTAGATCGACACCGATCAGTTAGGATCGATGCCAATCCATATATACACAACAAACCTCTATTGTTAGGAGAAATGAATGTGAAAGGAAGGAGACCATTTTGATCATAATTTTTTTATCAAAACTAGTCATGAATCTACATAAACCTTACCATCATCTTGCTACCTTTGAAGAGCACTTGATAAGTGATAATTATTAGGGGATTTTGAAGGTCATATTTTATTATTTTTGGCATCACTTTATTCAAACCATCCAAGGTCAATATTGTATTATATTTAAGTATTTATTTAAATATGCATCTTTGTCTTTTATCTACATTTTGTTTCTTTTATTTTATCAAAGTTTTAGGCTATCACTATAGTCTTTTTAGTATTAAGCATTTTTGCAAAGAATCGCCATTGATTCATCTAAATTGATGTCGATCTTGTTGGATTGCCATCGATCCTTTTTTAGATCATAACATAAGTATTAAACATCCTATTTTAAATCTATTATCATCTATAGTTTGTCTCTATCTATTCTATATTTGGTTTTTATCATTTTATCAAAAATATAGGTCATTATTATAGTTTGTTCTTAAAATATAATATTTTATATAGAATCAACATCGATTCATCTAAATCAATGTTGATCCTATTAGATCACCATTGATCCTTGCTTAAATTTTAAAAAATTCTTATCATTTATTTTTCTCAGTCTTAAAATTTGTTAAAACTTGCATTCTAGTTTGTTGAAAGTTTATTTGTGCATGTAGATGACCATGCCTAGATTAATACATGATTTGATTAGCATTTTTGATCTTCCTGTAGTCCCTCAACCTCTGTTTGATGATTAGAGTGATATTGCATTTTATATAGGACTTTGCCTTGTGTATTTCATACATGATTTTGCATACATTAAAGAATAGTTGGTTATAATCCAAGAAGACATAGATATTGCTATTGAATTTTAGGATGCTTATTTTAATCATATAAATATTGTTGTCAATTAATTATCTTTATCATTGCTTATCCATATTCTACATATTTTGTAATTTCATGTTTATTGATAAACTTTAATGTTGAACATGGGTTAACATCCATTTAAGGAAGCGTATCACTTTTTGAGACTAGTTTCTTACCAGGCAACCCACTCATTTTTCTATTCATCCATTTTTTTTTAAGTGTGGTGAATTATGGGTCATTCTTCCCCAGCCAAAGAGGAGTTCACACAAAGCTTGATCAATGGTGTGAAACCAATATTCTTCTCTAGGTAACTCTAAACCCTGCATGTACTTTGTTTTTTAGTATTTAATTAGTCCACATTGAAAAGCATAAAAATACTAAAACATTGTGGCATGCCCGGTGAGACACAGGTCTCAATTTTCTTTGTTAAATTAAAAATCATTGAAATTTATCTCTTTCCCTTTCTTTGTTTGTGTGAATTCATCCAAAGATAACATTAGGACTGCATTTTATTTCCTTTTATTAAAAAATTAAAATAAATTACATTCATATTTCCTGTTTAAATTCTTTCACATAGAACAATCTAGGTGGAAATTTATCATAGTTATCACTTTATCCACACACAAACCAAATCACAATATCAATTAACACATATAAACACCTAACATAAGGAAACCAACAGAGATCTTGTCACCTCACAACAACTTTATTTATAGTGATCCTACTTGGATTTCACCACTAAGGGGAGGATCAACTTAGTTCTGTGGTTGAGTATAATATCTAGACCATTGGTATATTTTAGCTAAGCACCTACACTAGCCATGGGATTGTGATGTGAGGGGAGTAATCCCCAAGTATTAAGCTAAGTACCAATACAAATAAAAATCTAATTTGAGTGCCAAAATAAAATACTTGAACCATCCTTAGATTACCATTTCTTAGGACCTTCATTATCTTTTCTTTTTCTATATTTCCTTTCACATCTTAAAGTTAAAAGAGATAAAAAAACCTTTTTGGAAGGACTTTAGTGTGTGTGTCTTTCATCCATCATTAAAATTAGATACTTCAAAAAGAAAGTTTTGTTATATTTTTGCTTTTATTTTTAATTTCATGGTTTTAACTAGGTAACAGTCAAATAAATAATACAAGGAAGGTGTTACATCATCTCCTATGGAGCATACACCTAGTCCTATCTCTTATCTTGAGTCCTTTGAGAATCTTGTGTTTCCATAGTTTTATTCTTAAGGAGATCCTTCCTTTACAGAAATACTAGAAAATAACCCCATTTCTCTTAATTATTATCTAAATAGTTGAGAAATACATATTTTTCATTCCCCCCATGCACAAAACTCTCCACATAGGTATGGGATGCCTTTCAAGGGAACTAATAGAACTAGAGAATTTACCATGACCATGGTAACCTTTTCCATTGAATCTCCTCCACCTAGATCTAATTCTTAGATATCAAAACCTTTAGAGAACTATCATGGTATTTACCAATTCTCCAATCATTACTCAGATCCAAAATACCACTATACCTATATCCACCATACCTTCCCAAACATTAGTGGTGTCAATTCCTACAATTATTCCACCCATTAAAATGAATTTGGAGTATAATACATAGTAAATACCTCATACACATCAAATACCTTATGCCCATTCTTTCCAATAGTATGTCTCCTTGATCACCCAGTATGTGGTTTCATCACAACCAATGATAACCACTCACAATATTTCCCACAATAACATATTCTACACAAGTTCCATAATACACAGTGGCATCTCAACCTATTATGTCTACCACAGTAGGATACCTTCCTTCATAGCCTATCTCTACCTTTTTACCAAGTTATCAACCCCTTTAGCAAGGTGTTTTATGAAGTGTGACTCAGAGTAATACTCAGATAGACCTCATGAACATGCTTATGAATAGGATGGATATTTTGGAAGCCTCTACTTCTAGACATAATATAATGCTCACATATGAACAAATTTGTAATGAGCCAATCCATCCCTTTGTCCCTATCTAGCCATATCCATCACAATGATAGCTTCCTAATTTTACCAAATTCCAAAACAAAGAAGATCCCTAGGAACACTTTAGGGCCTTTCGACGTGTGTGTTATCTTATAGAAAATGATGATGCCCTCCTACTTAAAAAATTTCCCATGTCATTAGTGCGATCTAAATTAGATTGGTATAATTCCATTCCCCATCATTCCCTCTATACCTTTTGATAATTGGTCCAAATTTTCTTGGAACACTTCTCAAATAATATTACTCAAAAAGTGACTATTATGGATCTTTATGGTATTAGACAATTTTATGACAAATCCATATCAGACTTTGTGGCTTGATGGTGTAACTTAATCAACCAACAAACCTTTTCCTTGCCAAAAATAGAATTATGTAAATTATTTTCACATTCTTGTGAAAAATATATAACATCCATGTTACAGTTTTAAAAATTTAATACTTTTGATGAAGCCTTTACCATGGCCCATAAGCTTTAACTCCATGGTATTAAAGAAGGAAAAGTTAAGTTGCATAAAAAGAACTTCAAAGCTGATCCCTCTAAAAGCAATAATAATAATAATCCAAAACCAAAAGGGGTAGCAAATGCCATTACCATAATAACTTCTTCCCCTCTAGCATCCAACCAATCAAGGTCTTCTACTTCTCAAATGCAACAACCTACGGGCCTTACTCATTTCCCCCTATGAAATATACCCCTATAGGAGATCCTTATACTTTAGTATTAGATAAACTCCTACAAGTAAATGTTATTAAACTCCCTCTTATTAGACCAGTCGATGATACACATCCTAAACCTAATTGGTATAAAGAAGATGAGTTTTGTGCTTATTATAGGGTAATAGGACATGACATAGAATGATGCCAATCCTTTAAATGATTGGTACAAACCTCATTGATAAGGGGGACCTTCAGTTGGACAATCCAAATGCTCCTCCTAACCAAACCTTAGATATTTTTAAACAACCATTTTAAAACCATCCATCCACATCAAACATAGTCCAAGCTAATCCTATAAAAACAAAAAAATAAGCTACTCATATGATTGACACAATATATGATCAGTTGTTGCCTAAATAAGTAATAGAGAAACCTTTGGTCTTAGATCTCCTTATAGGAGATGATTTTGATATAAGTCAACTTGAGATCATTAAAACCAATCTTAAAATCACCATAATCTCCCTGATCTCATTACATGAGATCATTTGCATGAAACATCAACTTCTCATACCAAATCTCCTAAAGGGGAAAGTGACACTACTACTTGAGATGTCATAGATAAACATATTACTACTTCTAGAGTTAGACATTCTACCCATTTGATCCATGAAAACCATATAATGAAATCCTATCCTTCCCCCCAAAACCTTGACCCTTCAAAACCATCCTCTACTGTAACACCTCCTTACCCCAAAGATATTAAAGGAAAAGATAAAGTTCCTATCATCAATAGTTGGGATTATTGTCTTAGTATTCTACCAAAGAAATCCTTAGTTCATCCTCAAGTTAAACTTAATCTTATTCAAACATCAAAAGATACAAACCTTAGTCTGAATACCCCCTCTATTTTTAACACATGTAAGAACAAAGGTCCTCTCTTTTTTATACCATCTCCATTATCTATTTTAGTTCCCCATCCATCTTCTATCCTATCATAGGTGTTTCTATGCAAACACATGGGAAAATGAAAAGTTTTTCTCCATTATTAGTCACACCTCCATATACACCTTCCTCCATTAAGGGACCATTAGAAAAACCTAAATGAAAATAGATTAAAGATGCCCTTCCTATAAAGGCTAAATGACAAAACAAAAAGTGTAATACTTTATCAAAAGAGCCTGTTATCAAAACCCCTGTAAAACCACAACATGATGATTTAAAGGGATCTTATGCTATAATCATGAAAAAATTATTGGATACATCCCTCATTACATTACAACCTATATGCTCCATCAACCTTCACCCCCAAAGACCTGCTTGGTATAGAAATCAAGAAATATGTACATATCATAGAGTACCTAGGCATGATACAAAAAATTTCAAAGCCCTTAAGGCTATAATCCAATAGTTAATCAAAGATGATGACCTCTTAATTGATGATCTAAATGATCAAATTCCTAAGAAAAAGGTTTTTATTCCATTGATTCCACCCACCCATAATCCTACTAGTCCTATAAGTGATAAAGAGTTAGTAGCCTCTTTTGATTCACCTTTATTACACATTGATGTCATCCATGTAACCACCTATTCTCAAAACTAAAATCCTAATAAAGATAAGGATTCAATTACAAGAGCCTCTACACCCAATATGCCTAAACCATATAAACAAAAGCCTAAATTTTCTCTTACAAGAACTACCCCAGCTGAAGCCAAGGAATTGGTACAAATCTCCATATTAAAACAACTCCAGCAAGCACCTGTAAAGATGCCATTATATGAGCTTATCAAAAATTCTCTACAACATCAACATGCAATGATAGAATCTCTCCAAACTATTAAGATTTGACTAGATGAACCTCAACCTTTGTTAACTTTTATATGAGCTCTTCAAATGGTCTCAACTCTTAGTTTTATTGATTATGAGGTTATTCCTTTATCCCTTGAAGATCCATATCTCACCCTTTTCATTAAAAATCAAATAAATTAGACTCAAATTGAAATATTTATGATTGATAATGGGTCCAATATTAATACTATTTCGTCACATGCTTTCCAATAATTACAACTACTAAAAACTATTATTTCCCAATCCTTAGCAATTCTTCCTATGTTTAATGACATGGTAACACCATGATCAGAAAAATCATTCTCCTCATTTATTTAGGTCTTCACACCATTAGTGAGCTATTTTATGTAATAGAAGGGACTTTCCAATACAACATTTTATTAAGATGTCCATGAATTCATGTGATGTGATGTGTACCCTCCATAGTTCATCAATGAATTAAATATAAACATGAAGGTTAGGTACACATCATCCCTACTGATCCTCATCCCTTTAAATCATGAAACTTCACCTTTAGGCCAAATGATGTCATAATATCCTCACCTAACATTATCCCATCTCCATCTTCCAATCAAGATTCGACTAGCATGAGGAGACCTACCTCAACACTACCTACTCTAGAGTCTATTGAATCCTTGATTGAACAACTTTTGATGGGAAAATATTATTTATTAACTCTTAATACCTTACCCACACCTAGATAATATGGACATCCTAATAAGAAACCCATTTATTCACCCAATCTAGGTGAGCTCATTCTTTTTGGACCACCTTTCTTATGTACTCACTTAATATATGGTGGGATCAATCAAGTTACCTTAGAACCTAATGATCATGTTTTCACTAAACCATTTACATCCAAGTTATTCTTTATTAGAAATTCTCAATTTTTTCAAACCTATCTTTATCGTTGTGCCTAAAAAGGCTTTGACATGGGTAGATATGAGTAGGGTTCTCATGATGTCACATTTGGAGATTTCAAAAAACCATATGAAAAGCATGTCTTAGGTTTTAAGAAAGATTATAAATTTTCCCCCAAACCCATTATTATACTATTTTTTGAAGAATAAGAACCATCTTCCTCATCCAACATCTCTTCTTTGACTAGCGATACTGTATCCATTCCTCCTAACTTTTTTTTAGTCAATATGATCTCCCTAGAACCCCTCATTTTCCACCATGATGGTGAAATATAAACTATCCCCTTAGTATATCCTAACTTAATAGGACATGACATGTTAACCATCCCTATTTTTAGTGTTAAGATGATGAGTCAATATTGACCCATCTAGGTGCTAAAAACTCTTATCTTCATAATTCTCTTCCATCTAAAATGTCTAGCCTATTAAATGAAGCCACTATTGATATTAATATCAGGTCTTAAGAATTCCTAAGGATTATTAAAATTAACAAATCCCTATATCCATAATAAAATCAATGTTTTACCACTTTTTTTATCAGACTATAGTAAATCCTTTACCTAGTCTTATAGTCATATGCATAGTATTGACCCCTTGATCATTATCCATAACATTGTTACCTTTTCTAATGATAATCCAGTGAAGTAAAATATCCACAAAATACATCCTCACAACACACTTCTAGTAAAAGAAGAGTTGCAATGCCTTTTATCTAATAACTTTATTCAACCCATTGATTATCCTTAATAGATGCCCAACATTATCTAGATCACTAAGCCTTTAGGGGGAATTTGTATTTATATAGACTTTCATGATTTAAATATTTCCTATCTGAAAGATGATTTCCCTCTCCCTAACATAGACCAATTAGTGAGTTTGACTACTAGTCATGAAATGATGTCCTTTATGGATGGTTTTTTTAGTTACAATCAAATACTTATTGCCCTAGAAGAGCAACATAAAAATACATTTATTACTCCTTGGGGGACTTTCTACTACCATGTTATGCCATTTGGCCTAAAGAATGTAGGAGCCACCTATCAGTAGGTCGTGACTTATATATTTCATGACATAATCCAAAAAATTATCAAAGATTATGTATATGATATCCTTGGGAATTTAAATCTTTGTAAAGATCACATGTCTATAATTAATATTATTTTTTATCATCTACTCTAGTATTATGTGCATCTAAATCCAAATAAGTGCATTTTTTGTGTCTTAATGGGTAAAATTATAGGCTTCATTATTTCTATTCATGGAATAGAAGTGGATCCTACTTAAATGAAGGATATTTTAAAAATTCCTCCTCCATCCAACCTCAAGTAGATTCATAGTTTATAAGGCAAGCTCAAGTCTATTCATCATTTTATTTCCTAGCTCTCTGATCGGTGTCAACCTTTCCACCATTTATTAAAGAAGGATAGTCTCTTTATATAGAATTTTCATTATTGTTTCTATACGATTTTCACTTTCACATTCAAGAAGGAAATGAGAAACTAAGAGAAATGGTCTAAGGCTTGTATGTACCTGGATGAAGTCTTGCGCACCAAATTCAGATGATAGTAGGAACTCCTCTTTGGTTGTGGAGGATGACACTTGTAGAAGATAGAGACTAAAACAAAGAAGGTGTTAGATGAGGAGATGGTGGGATACCAAGCAAAAGCTTGATCCCAGAAGTACAAAGACTTCCTTAAGGGATGTCAACCCACTTATTGATAAAAATAATGTCTAATAAAAGGCAGAATGATAAAAGGACTAAAATGATTAAAGACTGAAACAAAAATAGAAGCAAATGCTTACCTGAATGCTGTTGTCAGCCTGGTCATAGTTGCTGACATCGGTTAGGCTGCTGGCATCAGTTGGTCAAATCTATTGATGTCAGTTAGTCTATCAACATTGGTGGGGGCAGTGGTCTCTGTGGCTGGCATCGGTCGGGGCAGTAGTCTTTGGATGAGGTCTGGTCAGGTCTAGATGGGTTTATGGTCTATGGATGGGTCTGAGAAGGAGTTTTGGGCCTTGTTAATAATCTGTGTAGGGTTTAGACATAGTTTTAGGGACAATGGATAGAGTGTATGTTTAAAAAAGGAGGATAGAGGTGATAAGGATATGGGAAGGCCTCTCAGCCTTTCCAGGAGGGAGTCAAGTCTGGGCTGGCTAAATAACATATAGATTAAAAGGAAAATATTGAAATGAAAATAGTATCAAATACTTTCCTTATACCTGCTAGAGAAGGAATGTTGCAGACTGGTTGTACTTGTTACTGAAGCTACTAGTGTGGAAGTCCTGTTGTTGTTGTAGAAGACTGATGCAGAGTCCCTACTATTGTTGTAGCTGGTGTAGAAGCCTTGTAAGAGAGAGAGTGAGATTGAAGACTAGAATATTTGTTGATTGTTGAAGGTCTAAAGGTAGATGATTGAAGGTCCCAGGGGCAGATTGAAAGAGAGGATTCAAAGATTGAAAGGTGGATCTTGCGTTTGGGTCAAGAACGCAATCTTGAAGGTAACTGACGTTAGCAATATCATCAACATCGGTCGACAGTTGATCGA
Source organism: Torreya grandis (assembly GCA_037957365.1). Classification (NCBI taxonomy): domain Eukaryota; kingdom Viridiplantae; phylum Streptophyta; class Pinopsida; order Cupressales; family Taxaceae; genus Torreya; species Torreya grandis. The sequence goes on along the minus strand of JARHVA010010457.1, from coordinate 139,110 downwards.
TTTCGGTGGTTGGAAGTCAAGAAAAAGGCTAAAAATAGCCTTTTATCCATTTTCCCAATTGTCGAGTCAATGGGTCGGGAGAAGAAATGGTTGAAGGTGGATTAATAGGCATGGGAAATGAGAGGGGAAGTTGGAATAGGTCATGAATGGGGCTTAGGCATTAAAGACTTGGTCATGGGGTAGTGAAGGGAATCCAAGGAAGGGCATCCTAGGGTGGTGAGGTGTCAAGGGTGAGATGGCAAGGGGAGAGAGAGAATTATTAATTTAAAATAAGACAATTATTTTAAATTAATAAGACATAGGTTAGGCATGGTTAAATGGACCAGGGGGACCAAGGGGGGGAGTCAACCAGGGTTAGACACGATTTTGGTGTCTACTTTTGCCCTTTTTGTCTTATTGGTTTTTTTGGACGAACTGCAAGACAAAAATAGGAGTTGATTGCCCCAGGTGTGGGATGAGGTTGAGGTTTCCCCGATTATGATGATGAGGTATTCCCCTTCAAAGCAGGATTTGAGGGAAGGGAACTTGGAATCGGGTGCTAATTTGATAGAGAGTGGATGAAGATGGTGAAGATGGAGTGAGAACGCTGTAATAGTTGTGATTGCATGTATATCACTTCACAAGATGGTCAGGTCAAATTATTGTAGGCAAGGTCGAGGAGTGCCAAAATTGAAATAACTGGGCCTCAGCATTAGTCATAGCTGATCGGGTTATTCAATCTAAGTTGAAGCTCCAATGGTCATCATGTTCTAGGTATCTTGGGCTCAGGAAGTGCTCTTGGAAACATGAAAATGTCACAAGTAGTGGGGATCAACCAGCTTGCGATCCTATACTTGTGAAGGTCAAAATATGGGTTACAGACAATTTTGCTAACCATTTGCAAGGTAGCATACATGCAAAAACAACCAAGGAAATGTTGTCTTAGAATTGGTCAGGGTCAGAGGAGATAGGCGTGATCTCCATGGTCATTGGTCGAGGTAGATCGGGATATAGATAGTTGGTCGAATGAATGGACGAACAAAATAATGTGGCTGAGCTAACCTCAAAAGACTGAGTGCTACCTACATAGCCCTTGTGTGAAGGGCCTCAGGCCAATGTAGTTCTCCCTAAAAGGGAGGAAGAGTCAAAGTGATGGATTGGTCTTGGATGAGGTCAAGGTCATGGTCAAAGGTCAAAGGATTGGTCAAAGAAAAGAATGGTTTGTCCATCAGGGAGATGAACAAATGAGGGTGGTCAAGCTAACCTTAGAAGACGTCGTGTCATCTGAGTGTTTCCTATATAGCCCTGGTCAGAAGGGCCTTAGACCAATGTAGTTCAGACGAAGAGTCAAAATGATTGATGATTGGTTTTGGTCATGATGACATGATGAAGGTAAGAGGATGTTACAACCTTTTCCATATTGTGTGATGGTGTATTCTGTAACATTGGTTGAGGGGTCTTTCATTCCTAGCAATGTTCCATATTCATGATGGATGTATGCTAAAAATGAATTGAGTCTATTTATGCTTCAGCAAGTAATGGTTTATGCTTAACATAAATTGTGTCAGGTCGATAGTTTCCATGTGTATTGGTGTCCACAAAAACTATGTGAAATGGACTGGGTCATGTTGGTGGTCTGAAAATGTTTTGGTTTGATTGGGTTGAGTTGGAAAAATGATTTGGTTGGATGTGTGACCAAGATGTAAAAAGTGAAAGGCGCATTGCTCTTTCATTGACAAGGCCTAGAATGACAGCATAGGTAGGGGGTTTTTGGAAACAAAAACCCCGTTCATGCATTGCATCATTGACCAGTGATTGTGTTAGAGAGGTAATCAAATCACTTAACGTTAAGTGAGCTCGAAATCCCTTGAGTATGTTGGGGTGATAGGATTGATTATGTGATATGGATGGAAAGGGGAACCCTTTTTGGTAGGAACAACTTTGCCCATTTTATAGGTGACCTCGAGAATGACTATAGACAAGTCCATGACTTAAAAGTTGTCAGTCAATTTTTTTTTTTTTTTAAAGGCAAACTGATCGATGCGGGAAGTCTGTGAGGGGATGTTGTCTTGATTTGTGGTCATGTTGTGAAGCTGATCGATGTGAGAAGCTTCAGAGATAATGCTGTGTATGTAGCAAAATTTAGGAATAGCCATCCTTCGAGGGAGTGATCTATATTCTGCTTTATATGTTTTTGATATGACTTTGGCCTAGCTATCCTTCAAGGGAGTAGTCTAGTAAATACAAAAATTATGTAGCTATCCTTCGAGGGAGTAGTCTACATTTAGAGTTTTATGACCTTGGAATATGCATCCCACTTTTATAGTTTTTTTATTTTTTATTTTTTTTTGACTGGACTTTTGGTCATGGACTTGACTATAGAGGTTTAGAGGGTTTCCCTTTTATTAGGACAAAGCAGTCATGCTTGACAAAAGGGTTGACTATTATTTTTAGGGTTAAGGGTTGAAAAGGAATAGGAATGACAATGACAGGGACTGCTCAAGGGATTGAGCTCAAGTTAAACATCAAGTGAATAATTACTTGACTAACAGTAGACTAGCCAAAGATGCAAGACATAAAGGGGCTTAGATTCTGACAAAGTCCCTGGCCCACGCTTGTGTTATGATGTAAGGTCTGAATCAATTAGGAGAAAACTTGCCCCATTTTCTTAATTCCAAATTGGTCACATGTTGGTTGATGATGAATAAGTTGGGTTGAGGTCATGATTAAAAAGTTGGTTGATGTTTGGTCGATGTTGGGTCAAAGTTGGTTGATATTCAGTCAATGCTTGGTTAAAGTCGATGCTTGGTCAAGGCTTGGTTGGTGCTTGGTCGAGGTCGATAGATATTTGGTCAATAAAAGGTTGGTTGATGTTGGGTCATTGTTTGGTCGATGTCTGGTTGAATGTTTGGTTGAGGTTTGGTCGACGGTCTGGTTGAAGCCTAGTCAAGGTTTAAGATTAAAAGAGTGATTGATATTTGGTCAAGACTAGGTTGAAAGGTTGGTTGAGGTTTGGTCGATGGTCAAATTCCCCCATCAGCTAGGGAGAATGTTTGATAGATTGGTCAAGGTCGGTTGAGGCTTGGTGGTCAAATTGACTATGTTGATGTTGAATAAGGGGGTCAAAGGCAGTAAAGGGACCATAGTCTGGCATGGAGATCCCGGTTTAGGTGATGAGGTTTGAGAAGCATGGGTTAGTGTTGATGATTTGTCAAAGGGGTGGTCAAGAGGATCCTTGATAAGAAGGATATCCTTTTTCTGATGTTGACGAATGACAGCTTTAAGAGCGCAACAACGCTCAGTGTCATGTCCCAGTTTTTAATGATAGTGACAAAATTTAGAGTTGTCAAACCAAGATGGTCTTGATCTGAGATTTGATGAGTGGGGCGGTGTTGAAGGTTTGTTGATAGTATGGTCAAGAAGAAAGGTGTCTTTCTCCAAGCATTGGTGAACGATAACCTTGAGGGCACAATAATGCTCAGTGTCATGCCCATACATGTGATGATATGCACAAATCTGAGTGTCATCAAACTAGGGTGGTTTTGGTCTAAGGGATTGATATGGTTTAAGAGGTGGGAGATTGATGTGAGAAGACTGCAACAATTGCCATAACAGTAGGGCATAATAACCAGCTAATGGGTCTATGTGTCTTGTTGCAGTGGGGGTTGATAGTTTGGTTTTAGAGGCATAAGAGGCATTGGTCGTACCATCATTTTCGTGGGTGGTGTAACCACATGTGGAGATGGCACTTTTGTGGTGATAGGTGTTGGATGTTTTGGAGGAAATATATGTCTGATGGATTGAGGGGACAATGGAGGTGACTTGCCCCTGTGAAGTATGGGAGTAGGAAGCACTCCTATTAAAGTGGATGGATGCGGGCCCAAAATTGAAGGTAATGATGAAGATGGGGGAGGAGTCCTCCAGTGTGGTTTAGTGGACTTCTTTGGTTTGGGTTGAGGGCCACCATTGTGTGAGGTGAGGTTAGGTACGGGTTTGGGTTCGGATGTGGACGGAGGTGAGTGAGATGTAGCAATCTTAGGAAAAAGGCAAGAGGAAACTATGACTGGGTCTTCCTCAATCGAAATGGGCGAAGAGACTAGTTCTTCTCTTGGTGGAGAAGAAATAAGAGAGTGCAGCTCCTCAAGAGGGTAGAGGGAAGGAATGATCATGCCCTCTACTTGTGGTTGAGGAGTAGGAAGGATAGGGTCCTCTATTGGTGGGAGGAAGGATGAATGTGGGCTTAATGGTGTTGGTATGGTCAAGGCATCCTCCAATATGAGAGAGGTCGATGGAGGACTAATAGGAGAAGAGGATTCTTCTACCTATGGAAGAGGTTGGTTAGGGATCAGAGAAGAGACAGTGTCGACCGTGAGTATATTATGGTCTTGAGGGTCATTGGTCATGGTCTAGACATTGTTTTGATTAGGAGGATGGTCAGGAAAAGGTTATTTGAAGATGTCTAGGTTTTGGTTGGCCAGAGCATTTGGGTTATCTAGGATAATATCCCCCTTGTCTAACATGTCTTGGATGATGTTTTTGACATTTTGACAGTTGTCTGTGTCATGGCCTTTGACACGGTGATAGTTGCAGAAGTCATTTTCCCTATACCATGCAGGGATAGGTTTTGAAGGGTTGAATTTAGGTGGTCATATTGGAGGGAGATTGAGGGACCCCTGCTTGATGAGTTTATCCAAGACAGAGGCATATGACTCTCCAATTGGAGTGTACTGATGTTGTATGGATCATCATTAGAAGTGTTTATTGATGTAGTTTGATGTTGAAAATTGAGGTCGGTTGGTTGTTGTTGAATATGATGGTCTAAAGATGACAGTGTTTGCCAACCCCTTAGACTGGGAGTGGGCAGAAGAAGGTTTGGATGAAGAAGGGTCATTAGATTTTGTGTTGTTATTATGCAATTTGACCCTATTTTTGTTGATGGCATAGAGTTCAAGCTTTCTTGCCATGGTGAAAGCTTCGTCAAAGGAGCGGAATGTCTGGACCTACAAGGTAGAGGAGATATGTTGGGCACACGCCTAAGAAAAGAGCTTGATGAGCTCAGGTTGAGGCAAGGAGAAGGAGAGTTGGTTAATCAAGCCTCTCCAACGGGCGACAAAATTGACTATTGATTCGTCATCAAATTGCCTGATGGAGTAGAGGTCTGTGATTGAGACTTGTTTGGTGATATTGATATAAAAATGGTCAAGAAATAATTGGGTGAGTTGAGTGAATGAAAAGATAGAATGTCTGGTAAGAGAGCTTACCAGTCAAGGGCAGGGCCAGAAAGTGACATGGGGAACGTGCATAGAAGTAACGCATCGTCATGGGCTATAAGATAACAAGCATGTCTGAATGCTCGTAGGTGTTGTTGCGGGTCCTCCTTACTTTGAAAGTGAGTAAATATAGGAATCTCCCACTAATTGGGATATGGTTGGATAGGGATGGAGGGATGGATGGGTTCGTTGTAAATTTACTCATATGAGAGGGCATTACGTGAACCAGAAATGGATGTCTCAAGGCTAGACATCTTGTCCATCAGCATCTTGATGAGATCAGCTGACGGATTGGTAGGTGGGGCACCCCCTAGGTTATAGGGTACCTAGAAGGTGGTTGAAGAGGTGTATGATGTACTTGGTTGCACTTGTGTAGGTGCAACATATGGTTACTGCATCATAGGGATAGATGTCATGGTCAAAGGGGCTTGTGCCATGAAGTTGGAGGACACAAGTTGACTAGATATCACTAGGGGTGGTTGAGTGGCAGCACTGGTAAAAGGATAGGTTGTCACTCTCGTGTGTATAGGTGCAAAAGTGGGTGAGGTTGAAACAATAAAGTTCTAGTATGGTGTAAAACTTGGTTGAATTGTGTGTGGTTGAGGGGGTAATGACACCCCAATGGAGGTAGGTTTGAAAATAGATGGGGAGCCCAAACTTTGCGTATTGGCCATGGCCAAGTGACTAGTCGAGATAATAGGTTGAGTCATGATGGGTTGGGTAGTAGATGACGTCGATGTCATTACCGTTGCACCTGAAAGGTCCCACATTTGGTTTCTTATGAGATAGTTTTGGAGGGCTTTGACATTGAGGTCCAAGAATCTTTCAAAATCTTGGTCCCCTTCAGGGACAATGGGATACTGAGTTGGGGTCTGTCGAGTAGGAGTTCTTTTGGTCTCTGAGTGGAACTCCATTATAGGACTGGTTATGGATGGGGAAGGTGGAAGCAGTTGATGCCTCGCTTGGTCAAGAAGAGCCTTGGTTTGACTGCGTGTCAAAACCATTCAAGGCAAAAGGTTCAGGTTTTAGAAACTGTGTTTTTTTAGTTTTAGAAACTCAGAATGTGGTTTTTGGAAGAAAAAGGGGTGGGTTTTAGGCTACTATTTTGAAAAAAAGGACAGTGACAGTGATCGATGTTAGTTGAAAAACTGATGTCAGTGAGAAAAGATGGCCGACGTTGGTCAGATAACTGATGATGGCGAGGGAAGGTTGCCGATGTTGGTGGTAAAACCGATGCCGGTGACTGTGGTTTCCAAAAACTCAAAAAATTTGACGATTCTTGGAAAAAAGGAAGAAAACATCCTCACTAGCTCAAAAAACTAGATAGGAACAGAGAAACAGATGGAGACAGGCAGACCCTAAGTGTTAAATCCTAAGAATCAACTTTTAGAATCTTGTGGCTTATGCCTTAAAGTGATGTTTGGGAGGTTGGCTGGTAGAATGGGTCCTAGAAGAGGTAGTCTATGGATGGTTTCAGGGTTGTTTAGTTGCTCAAGAGTCTGTATTAGGTTCGGTACGTGGCCTGGTGTTAAGGAGCAAGCTCCCCTCACTTCACGAGCCCAGTGATAGGCTGGTCTTGCTTAGCTAGTATATACGTCCCCTAGATATTATCATCTGCCAGAGAACAGAGTGGGCTTTCCCCTTGGTGGTGAAATCCAAGTGGGATTGCCAGGATGGGTAAGGTATCTGCTGGGTGATGAAATCCCAGTCGGGCCTTGTCTTAGGTAAGTTTGATGTTTGATTTGTGCAAGTGGTTCAGATGTGTAACATAAGTGTGATTAATTCATGATGCGGTCTAATACTAGATGTGGACTAAGTATGTAGTCAAGAAGAAATGAAATGCAGTGTGTTTTAAGCCCAAGTCGAAATGTTAGTTCATATGAAGACAAATGGAGAAAGGGTTGAAGAGTATGATCTTGACTAGTCTAAGATGCAAGAAAAGAAAGAAGAGTTCTTTTTAATCCTGCTTATGATGTCTTTTGGAGAGATAGAGGAGAGAGATGCAAGGAGAAACCTAATGCACCCTATATGAATAGAAATAAAAGAACCCAAGGAAGACCTTAGGGTCCCACCGGGCATGCCAGAATGTTTCTATATGATTTTTGCTTTCACATTCAAGAAGGAAATGAGAAACTAAGAGAAATGGTCTAAGGCTTGTATGTACCTGGATGAAGTCTTGCACACCAAATTTAGATGATAGCAGGAACTCCTCTTTGGTTGTGGAGGATGACACCTGTAGAAGAAAGAGACTAAAACAAAGAAGGTGTTAGATGAGGAGATGGTGGGCTGCCAAGCAAAAGCTTGATCCCAGAAGTACAAAGACTTCCTTAAGGGATGTCAACCCACTGATTGATAAAAATAATGTCTGATAAAAGGCAGAATGATAAAAGGAATGAAATGATTAAAGACTAAAATAGAAATAGAAGAAAATGCTTACCTGAATGCTGTTTTCAGTCTCGTCATAGTCACCGATGTCGATTAGGCTGCCGGCATCGGTTGGTTAAGTCTGTCGATGTTGATTAGTCTACCGACGCCAGTGGGGGTAGTGGTCTCTATGGATGGCGTCGGTCAGGGTAGTAGTCTTTGGATGAGGTCTAGTCAGCTCTAGATGGGTTTATGGTCTATGGATGGGTCTGAGAAGGAGTTTTGGGCCTTGTTAATACTCTGTGTAGGGTCTGGATAGAGTTGTAGGGATAATGGATAGAGTGTATGTTTAGAAAAGGAGGATAGAGGTGATAAGGATATGGGAAGGCCTCTCAGCCTTTTTAGGAGGGATTCAAGTCTGGGCTAGCTAAATAACAGATAGATTAAAAGGAAAATATTGAAATGAAAATAGTAGCAAATACTTGCCTTATACCTGCTAGAGAAGGAATGTTGCAGACTGGTTGTACCTGTTGCTAAAGCTACTAGTGTGGAAGTCATGTTGTTGTTGTAGAAGACTGATGTAGAGTCCCTGCTATTATTGTAGCTAGTGCAGAAGCCCTGTAAGAGAGAGAGTGAGATTGAAGACTGGAAGATTCACTGATTGTTAAAGGTCTAAACGCAGATGATTGAAGGTCCCAGGGGTGGATTGAAAGAGAGGATTCAAAGATTGAAAGGCAGATCTTGCATTTGGGTCAAGAATGCAGTCTTGAAGGTAACTGATGTTGGTAATATCACCGATGTCGGTCGATAGTTGACCGACGTCGGCGGCTAGAAGTTAGGAAAAAGGCTAAAAATAGCCTTTTATCCATTTTCCCAACTGTCGGGTCAGTGGGTCGGGGGAAGAAATGGTCGAAGGTGGATTAATAGGCATGGGAAATGAGAGGGGAAGTTGGAATAGGTCATGAATGGGGCTTAGGCATTAAAGACTTGGTCATGGGGTAGTGAAGGGAATCCAAGGAAGGGCATCCTAGGGTGGTGAGGTGTCAAGGGTGAGATGGCAAGGGGAGAGAGAGAATTATTAATTTAAAATAAGACAATTATTTTAAATTAATAAGACATAGGTTAGGCATGGTTAAGTGGACTAGGGGGACCAAGAGGGGGAGTCGACCAGGGTTAGACATGATTTCAGTGTCTACAATTATCAAGAAGCCTTTAACATGCTCAAGGAATATATTTTATCACCTCTTATCCTCACTCCTCCTAAATAAGGATAAACTTTCTTCCTTTATATCTTGGCTACAGACCATGCTCTAGGTGCTACACTTGCCCATCGAGATGAACATCACAAAGATTAGGCTATTTATTATATAGGCCATACCCTCATAGAATATGAAATAAATTATCTACATATCAAAAAATTATGCCTAAAATTGGTCCTTGTATATTATAAGCTTCACCATTACCTACTTAACCATAAGATGTATGTAATTATGAGTATTGATCCCCTTAATTTTATGCATTCTAAACCTTACCAGAATCAACAGATGGCCAGATGGATTATGCTTCTAACTGAATTTAATCTAGAGTTTCTCCACCAAATTTTTTTAAAGGGTATATTATTGCTAATCAATTGGTTGAAGCACCTCTTATTGAAATCAACCAATCAATTGTGCATTCCTTGATGAATCTATCACTTTCACTTATCAGTTAGTTATAGAGTATCAAATGACTATATTCTTTGATGGGTCTAAATGTGAGCAAGGAGGTGGCATGGGAATTATATTAATCCCTCTTCAAGGTATTCCCTTACCTTTGTATTTTAAATTAGACATTGATTTCACAAATAATATACTTGAGTACTAAACATTGATTATAGGGCTTCAGACTACCCTTGCATTAGGAATTAGGTCAATTAATATCTATGGGGATCTAGCTAGAGTTTAATCATATTAATGGTGTATATGAATGTAAGAAAAATATTCTCTAGAATTATAAGATGTTAGAAGATAAATTTTTTTTTACCTTAAAATGTCATGCCATCTAGGCTACCCCTAGATCAACTAATAAATTCAATGATGCTATGGCATCTCTTGCCTCTTTTATCCTAGGCTCATCTTAGGAATCTAAGTTATTTATCCTTATCTATTGAGTTAATCAACCTTATTACACAAGGAATGATCTTCAATCTATCAATAATATTAAGGAAAATCTAGAGGAGCCATAGTATGCATAAATATTTGCTTATTTGTCTATAGGACTATCTCCTCCCCATCTATCCAAAGGTGTTAGACACATCTTCCAGCAAAAAGTTGCCTGCTATATCATACTAGGGGGTGTTTTTTATAAGCATGGTTTTGATGGCATTCTTCTCTATTACCTCAAAAATCATGAAGCTACCCTAGCCATTTAGGAGGTCCATGATGGGTCATGTAGTGGACACTTTAGTGGGCATGCAATTGCTAAGAAGATCTCACATTTAGGTTACTATTGGCCCACCTTAAATCAAGATTATTGCACCTATGTTAAGAGGTGTGTAAAATCTTATCATCATGTAAACCTATCCCATGTACCTAGTAAATCCTTGTAGGTAGCAAGAGACTTTTGGCCATTCTCCTAGTGGGGGCTCAATCTTATAGGGAAAATCAATCCTAAATCCTCCTAGCTTCATGGCTTTATTATCACTAATATAGAATACTTCACTAAGTGGGTGAAATCTATGCCACTTATCTCAACTAAGGTAGAAAAGATTGTGGAATTTATCCACCAGTACATTATTTATCATTTTGGAATTCCATATAAAATAATTATAGATAATGGAAAATCTTTTAAAAATAAAAAAGTTCAGGCATTATGTGATTCATTTAAAATTAAATTGAGTATTTCCTCACCTTATTATGCTCAGGCTAATGGTCAACCAAAAGCATCTAATAAAAATATGGTCAAAATTCTAACTAAAGTTGTTAATGAAATTGGTAAGGATTGGCATCTTTGTATCACTTTCACTTTATGGGCATATCAAACTAGTATTCAAACCCCTATAGGTGTTACTACTTTTTCCCTAGTCTATGGTATGGAAGTTTTACTTCCATTAGAAGTCCAAATTCCCTCTCTTTAAGTATCTTGTAAAGACATTATTTTTGATGAGGATTTCCATCAGGAACATTTATCCTAGCTTGAGCTTTTAGATGAGTATCGTGTAGTGACCCTTGATCACCTTCATATATATCAAGAAAGATTAAAATGAGCATATAATCAATTGTAAGAGAGCATGAATTTAATATTGGAGATATTGTGCCAAAATAAAATCAACATGTCATTAATATGGAATAGATTCAAAGGGGTAAATTTTCTCCTAATTGGCTTAGACCATACATCATAACCCATAAATATGGATCTGGGACATATCATTTGGATTCTCTTGATGGAAAATCAGAATGAGAACCTCTTAATGCATTACATCTACATCCTTACTATAGTTTATGGATCTTGGTTCATTTTGGTTTGTATATCTTGTATCTTGTCATATCCCTTTATTCCAAAATACCAAATAGTGATATGAGAGTTATGTGGTTATCTGATAGCTACTATAACCTCAACATTGAATATGTATACCCCAGCACTATACATCATTCTCTCATGGATAAGTTTCACCTATTATGGGAGAAACCCAAGATCATTATTTCCCTTATTTCCTGAACACCATTAATTTCCAAAGATAACCCAATCATCTCATATGATGAATTCATGAAAGCCATTGTAAGGTATCTTTTTATGCCATTTTTCAATAACTTCTTTGGGTTTCAAAATCAATGAAAAGCAAAAGAATCAAAATGGGCTCAATAAACAGACTACTCCCTTGAAGGATAGTTTTAATCAAATATGTAAATTCAAAATAATAGACTGATCCCTTGAAGGATAACTATACAAAAAAACATTAAAATGTAGACCACTCCCTCAAAGGATAGATACCACGCAGAAAACTTCTTGCACTAATCAATTATTAAATTATGCCATTGTAAAGCCCTAAAAAATAAAAATAAAAGCAATAACTTATATTGTCAAAATTAAATCCCAATAAATCTTCCTACATTGATCAACTTTCTAATTGTAGACTTCTCATATTGATCAATCTACCCATTGGCATAAAAATGATTCCTGAAGGATAAATCTTGATTTAGAATATGTGGTGAAAATGAATTATCCCCATCCTATCATAAGCATATGATCCTAATGACTAAGGTCAAAGCTTAAGCTAACCTAGGTTGTGTCATAATCTATTATCATTTAGAAAAGGATGTATTGGCCATGTAGATGAGAGATCCTATTTTGGTTATGGTCCAAGTCAATGCTGAGAAAATCCATAGTATCTAATCATTAAAATCCATAAATCTACAACCATTAAAACATTAAAGGTCATCCATAATCCATAATCCATAACATATAAATCATTACAATCCATAAATCATAATAGTATAATCACATAATCCATAATCATAAAACATAAAAAATTCTATCTTATAACATCACATAATAATCAATAAGCATAAACCATAATCTACATCTTATTATTGTAATGAAAACCATAAAAATATACATGTATAATCACATTAACACAAAGTAAATTACATAACATCTAATGTATAATCTAGTGTATCACATCATCAATAAAAATATAACATGTCCACACACACACACATACACACACACACACACACACACACACACACACACACACACACACACACACACACACACACACACACACACACACACACACACACACACACACACACACACACACACACACACACACACACACACACACACACACACACACAAAGTTTGTACAAATGTCATAATATGACTACAATCATGATCTTAACCCATACAATATGCTCTATTATGTGAATTCAATCCTGATAATGTGAATACTATCACCTCCCTCATCATCTCCTCCTCAGCCTACTATACTCCCTAAACTCACTATAGCCATATGAGTCCTTTGTGATCTACGGTGGCTAGTTACATATGAATAAAAATGTGGAACATTTGGTATCCAATTATGTATGATCCTCTTATAGTAGGACATCTTAGCAAGTAGGTCTCTACACTAGCAAAGTGATACTATTTCTCATAGTTCAGTGGTAGATCATACAATATATGGAACTAGACTCTCAGCCATAGAAGCTCTCATCTACTCCAACTCTATCTTATATCCATCTCTCTCCCATATAGCCTGATCCCTCTCCTAAATGGCCTAGTCTTGCTCTCATCTGACCCATTCAAGCTCACTCTATAATCTCTATTACTTGGCATGTAGTATCCCCTACTCATCTTATTTTGGGGCATCCTTTACTGGTGCCTCCTCTATGTGTCCATCTAGATGCTCCTACTCCACCTATCCTATCAACTCATCTTGTACCACCTCCTATCATGGCCCCACTACTCTATGTTTCCTCTTCACCATCTCTCCCATAAACTAAGTGGCATAATCATCTATATAGCCTACATCATCCATATCTAATACTACCAGCTCTTTTAATGCTTCCATCTAGATAAATGTGATATCTGGTACTAGCCAATCTAGCTCTATATCATCCTACCTATATATAAATTGGTCTAATGGTACATCTTATAGTAAACCAAACTAATAGTGGACCCTATCAAAATAAAATAACTCCATATGGTCTATCCATCACCCATATACCCATCTCTCTCAAGTAGCATCTCCTAACTCTATCTCTAGACCTGACCATGATGAAAAATGTATATATGGTCTCTAGATAATGTCTCTAATTTTTAAGGTCTCAAATACTTGTCTATAGCATGATAAATCACATACTATGTTATCTGAATAATGAATGACTAGGTTGTCATCCCATCATAGAATGCCTACACTGTACACCATGTCTCCAAAACCAACCCCTAGGGTTTGAAGAGGGTATATCACCTCAATGTGTTCATATGCCTAGTTATGGATCACAAATGTGATGTCAAGTCCTATCTGATGCCCAGTATGCTATCTCTATATCTATTTATAAATCTACCCTAGTAATGTAGGCACCCAAGAAAACACTATCCTATGTCATAACATATCTACTATAACTTTACTGAAGCTCCATGGAAACCATCCTCCACTAGAATCATGTAGTGCATAATATTTCAATGCCAACATAAGCATGGTTAACACTAATCTCTCTATTGGTACCTACTCATATAGGGGATAAAATGAAAAATATCCAGCCATAAATTTGATATCAACAACATCCTCACCATATAGTCATGCTAGCACTATCTCATGCCCAACCTCCTCAATCATATAAATTAGGGCTCCCTAGATCGATATTACTAAAATATGATGGATATCCTTAGTAGTAATGGTCATCTCACCTATCAAAAGCTAGAAGGTGTTGGTGGTATAATCCTACCACTCTAGAAAATCCACTATCATACCAATATCTTGATGAACATGATGATAGTGGTAGATCCCTCCAAATCTCACCACCTCTAGATGTGCCCAATCCTCATCATCTATATCCTATTGTAGCTCCCTAAATAATGGTGGGACCCTATCCCTCATAGTTAATAGCTCATGTGCATACCACAACAATCTTTTGTTAGCTCAATCTTAAATACTAAATTATATATAGATTGATGTCATCTCCTTTTAATCACTATTGATCCTAAAAGGATTGGTGTCAATTCTTCCTAATCATAATTGATCCTTTTAGATTGACATTGATTCCCTTTTCCCCTAAAACTAAAATTTCCCCTTTTTCCCCAAGTATTCTTAATCTACACCCTATGATATCCTAACTTATCCCCTTCCCTTAAGCTAAACATTCTAACAACTCCAAAAACATAAAAAAATAAAAAAATAAATAAAAAATTTAAAATTGCCCAAAAATGTGTCACCTACCTCGTAGTGAACCCATCATTTTTGTCATCACTCCCGCTAGCCTCCATCATCTCCTGTGTATGTTTAAACACTAAAAAACTATTAAAATTCACTTAGAGAACTCTTATACACTTGATATCTAAATGAGCCTTCTTGTTTGTTGATGGGCTATTTATAGCCATTTTTGTGATCAATGTCAATTCTTTCGATTGATGCTAATTTTATGTAAACATCATCGATTCCTTAGGATCAATGTTGATTCCCCTAGTTTGATAAATGTTTGAATTTTATATCATTTTTATATGATTTAAATTTTTTTTGAATCCATGTCTTATTGCCTTTGTCATAGCTATCCCATTTTTTTCTATTACCCTTTAGATTAGAGAATTTTGGCCCCTTATCAGTTCACTAATCTCTTAACTTATACCCTTGTTTTTTTGGTATCTTACCCCATGTAATACCCCAAGGGTGTATTTTTGTCTTGAGAACATTTATCTATAGGTAATGCATACACCATACACACATCAGATGCTTTGGTCTACTATTCCTCTCTCTTGTTCTCTTGATTACCTTTTTCACCAGCTTTACCTATTTTAACTGTGGCATTTTACTATTTGATTTAGTCTTTAGGGCATTAATATCTGCATTACTCTTTATTCCATTAAGTGCAAACATCAAACTCCTTTGTAGCCATCTACATTTTTTTTGTGTCCTTAGCTATCTTCCCTTTTGTCACTTTCACCTTACCCACTTTTTTTTGCCATTCCATATTATTCATACTTATCATCCATTCCATTTCACTTCTCAGCACCTAGTTTGAGGGGGAAAACTTTCTCACAATAAACTTGGGGCAATAGACTCCTACTATTTTTTGTCTCATAGCACACCATTATATACTACTCCATAAAAAGGGGCAAATTTAAACACTACTTTTATACACCTTGTATATCGTCTCATCATGATGTGTGTTTAATGCCCCCTCTTGAATAATTATTTAAATAATTACATTTTACCTTCATCTTTACCTTTTGCCACATATGTTAAATTAGTTAATTACTATAGTTAAACTATAATTAACCCCCTTTTTACTATCCTTAACCATAAAATCTCAAAATTAAATAAAAATCTAAATCTACCCAACCTCCTTACAAACTTATCCCATGGTTTAAACAACCCAAACAACCTCAAAAGTTTTTTTAACTCTCATTTACCTCATGCCAACCTGTTGGAATGGATTTTCATTGATCTTCACCCATTTTGGGTAAATTGACATCGATCCTCCCAAATTAATGCCGATCGATTAGGATCGATGCTAATCCATATATACATAGTAGACCTCCATTGATGGGAGAAATGAACATGAAAGGAAGGAGACCATTTTGATCATGAATTTCTATAAAAACTAGTCATAAATATGCATAGACCTTACCAACATCTTTCTACCTTTGAAGATCACTTGATAAGTGATAATTTTCAAGTGATTTTGAAGGTCATTTTTTATTGTTTCTAACATCAATTTATTCAAACCATCCAAGGTTAGTATTGTATTATATTTAAACATTTATTTAGTTCTGCATCTCTATCTTTTATCTACATTCTATTTCTTTCATTTTATCAAATTTCTAGTCCATCACTACAGTCTTTTTAATATTAAGCACTTTTATATAGAATTGACATCGATTCATCTAAATTGACATAGATCCTTTGTTGGATCATAA
Source organism: Torreya grandis (assembly GCA_037957365.1). Taxonomy (NCBI): domain Eukaryota; kingdom Viridiplantae; phylum Streptophyta; class Pinopsida; order Cupressales; family Taxaceae; genus Torreya; species Torreya grandis. The sequence continues at coordinate 122,881 of JARHVA010010457.1, read as the reverse complement.
CATAAGTCTTAAATAGATTGTTTTAAATATATTATCATCTATAGATTGTCTCTATCTGTTCTACATTTAGTTTTTATCATTTTATCAAAAATATAGGTCATTATTATAGTTTGTTTTTAAAATTTAAGATTTAATATAGAATCAACGTCAATTCATCTAAATTGATGTCAATCTTATTAGATCATCATTAATGCCTGCTTAAATTTCAAAACATTCTTATCATCTATTTTTCTCAATCTTAAAATCTATTAAAACTTGCATTTTAGTTTGCTAAAATTCTATTTTTACATGTAGATGACCCTACCTAGATTAATACATGATTCGGTTAATATTTTTGATCTTCTGATAGTCCCTCAACCTCTATTTACTAATTAAAGTCATATTGCATTTGAGCTAGGACTTTGCCTTGTGGATTTCATGCATGATTTTGTATTCATTGAAAAATAGTTGGTTGTAATCCAAGAAGACATAGATATTTATATTGAATTTTGGGATGCTTATTTTAATCATATAAATCTTATTATCAATTAATTATCTTTAGCATTGATTATCCATATTTTACATATTTTATAATTTCATGTTTATATATAAACTTGAATGTTGAACATGGGTTGACATCCATCTAAGGAAGTGTATCACTTCTTAGGACTAGTTTCTTACTAGGTAGCCTACTTATTTTTCTATTAATCCATTTTTTGTTCATGTGTGGTGAATTACATGTCATTCCTCCTGAGCTAAAGAGGAGTTCACAAAAAAGCTTGATGAATGGTGCAAAACCAATCTTCCTCTCTATGTAACTCTAAACCCTACATGTACTTTGGTTTTTAGTAGTTAATTAGTCCACATTGAAAAACATAAAAATACTAAAACATTTTGGCATGCATGGTGGGACATAGGTCTCATTTTTATTTTTTAAATTCAAAATCATTGAAATTGATCTCTTTCCCTTTCTTTGTTTGTGTGAATTCATCCAAAGATAACATTAGGACTACATTTTATTTCTTTTTATTACAAAGTTAAAATAAATTGCATTCATCTTTCCTATTTATATTCTTTCACATAGAATGATCTAGGTAACAATCTATCACAGCTATCACTTTATCCACACAAAAAACAAATCACAATACCAATTAACACATCTAAACACCTGAGATAATGAAATAAATGGGGATTTTGTCACGTCATGGTAACCTTTTTTTTTTCTAGTGATCCTACTTAGATTTCACCACCAAGGGGAGGACCAACTTAGTTCTATGGCTAAGTATAATCTCTAGACCATTAGTATATTTTGGCTAATCACATACACTGGCTATGGGATTATGATGTGAGGGGAGAAATCCCCAAGTATCAATCCACGTACTGATATAGATATATATCTCTTTTGAGTTTCAAAATAAAATACCTAAAACCATTTTTAGATTACCATTTCTTAGGACATTCATTATCTTTTCTTTTTCTGTATTTCCTTTCACATCTTAAAGTTAAAAGAGATAAAAAAACCTTTTTGGAATGACTTTCATGTGTCTTTCATCCATCATTAAAATGAGATAATTCATAAAGAAATTTATGTTTTATTAATTTGTTTTATTTTTATATTCTATTCATGGTTTTAACTAGGCAACAGTCAAAGAAAGAATCTGAGGGTGTTACATCTTCTCCTATGGAGCATACACCTAGTCTCATCTCTTCCCATGAGTCCTTTGAGAATCTTGTGTTTCCACAATTTTATCCTCAAGTAAATCCTTCCTTTATGGAAATAATAGACAATAACCCCATTGATCTTAATTATTATCTAAATAGTTGAGCAATACATATTTCTCCTTCCCCCCATGCCAAAAACTCTCCATAAAGGTATGGGATTCCTTTCAAGGGAACTAAGAGAACTGGAGAATTTATCATGACCATGGTAACCTTTTCCACCAAATATTATCCAATTGGATTTAAAACTAAGATATCACAACCTTTAGAGAACCAATCATTCATAGTATCTACCAATTCTCCAATCATTACTTAGATCCAAAATAACACTCTACGTATATCCACCATAACTTTCCAAACATTAGTGGTGTAAATTCCTACAATATTTCCACCAATTAGGATGACATTGGCATATAATACATAGAAAATAACTCACGCACAAAAAATACCTCATGTATAGCAAATCCATTATACCCAACCTTTCCAATAGTATGTCTCCTCAACTACCTAATATGTGGTTTCATCACAACCGATGATAACCACTCACTTATAGTATTTCCCAAAGAAAAATATTCTACTACAAGTTCCATAATACGTATCTGTATATCAACCTATTATGTCTACCATAATAGGATACCTTCCTGCATAGCCTATGTCCACCTTTTTACCAAGCTATCAACCCCTTTAACAAGGTATTTTAGGAAGTGTACCTCAAGTAATACTAAGACAGACCGCATAAACATCCTTATGAATAGGATGGCTAGTTTGAAATCATCTACCTCTAGACATAATATAATACTCACATATGAAAAGAATTGTAATGAGCCAATCCATCCCTCTATCCCTATCTGATCGTATCCCTCATAATGGGAGCTTCCTAAGTTTACCAAATTCTAATATAAATAAGATTCATAACAACACCTTAGGGCCTTTCGACACCTATGTTAACTTATAGCACATGATGATTCCCTCCTACTTAGAACATTTCCCATATAATTAGTGGGATATGTATTGGATTGGTACAATTCCATTCCCCATCATTCCCTCTTTTCCTTCAGATAGTTGGCCCAAATTTTATTGGAACACTTCTCGATTAATATTGCTTGAAAAGTGACTATTATGGATCTTTAAGCTATTATACAATTTGATGATGAATCCATATCAGACTTTGTGTCTTGATGGCATAACTTAATCAACCATCTAACCTTTTCATTTCAACAAACATAATTAATTGAATTGTTTTCACATTTATGTGAAAAACATATATCATCCATGTTACAAATTTAAACTTTTAAGACTTTTGACGAAGCCTTTACCATGGCCCATAAGCTTGAGTTCCATGGCATTGAAGAAGGAAAAGTTAAGTTGCATAATAATAACTTTAAATCTAATCCCTATAAAAGCAATACTAATAATCCTAAACTAAAAGGGTTAATAAATGTAGTTACCATAAAAACTTCTTCCCCTTTAGCATCCAACCAATCAAGGTCTTCTAATTTTCAAATGTAGTAACTTAGGGGTGTTACTCATTTCCCCCCTAAGAAATATACCCCTATAGGAGAACCTTATACTTCGGTATTAGATAAACTCCTATAAGAAAATGTTATTGAACACCCTCTTATTAGATTAGTCAATGATATGCATCCTAAACCCAATTGGTATAAAGAAGATAAGATTTGTGCTTATCACAGGGTAATAAGACATGACATAGAATGATGTCAATCCTTTAAATGATTTATACAAAACCTCATTGACAAGGGGGACCTTAGATTGGACAATATAAATGCTCCTCCTAACTAAACCTTATATATTTTTAAACAACCATTTCCAAACCATCCATTCACATCAAACACAGTCTAAACTAATCCTAAAGAGACACAAAAACAAGCTACTCATATGATTGACACAATATATGATCGGTTGTTTCCTAAAGAAGTCCCATAGAAACCTTTAGTCTTAGATATCCTTATAGGAGATGATTTTGTTATAATTCAACATGAGATTGTTAAAATTATTCCTAAAATCCTCATAGAGCTCCCTAATCTCATTACATGAGATCATTTGTGTGAAACACCACCTTCTCATACTAAATATCCTAAAGGGTAAAATGACACTAGTACTCGAGATGTCATAGATAAACATCTTGATACTTCTAGAGTTGGAAATTATACCCCTTTGATCCTTGGAAAGCATTTAATGCAATCTTATCCTTTTGCCCAAAATCTTGACCCTTCAAAACCATCCTATACTATAACACCTCCTTACCCTGAAGATATTAAAGGAAAAGGTAAAGCTCCTATCATCAATAGTTGGGACAATTGTCTTTGTATTCCACCAAAGAAAGCCTTAGTTCATCCTCAAGGTAAATTTTATCTTTTTCAAACATCAAAAGATATAAAACTTAGTCTGAATACCCCCACTATTATTAACACATTGGAGAATAAAGGGCCTATACCTTTTGTACCATCTCCGTTATCTATTTTAGGTCGCCATCCATCTTCTATACCTGTCATAGGTGCTTCTACCCAAACACATGGAAAATATAATGTTTTCCTCCATTATTAGTCACACCTCCATATACACCTTCCTCCATTAAGGGACCATTAGAAAAAAACTAAAGGAAAATAGCTTAAAGTTGTCCCTCCTATAAAGTTTAAATGAAAAAACCAAACATGTAATACTTTATTGAAAGATCATATTATCAAAATCCCTATAAAACCATAATATGATGCTTTAAAGGGATATTATGCTGTAATCTTGAAATAATTATTAGGTACATTCCTCATTACATTACCACCTATATCGTCCATCAACCTTCACCCCCAAAGACCTGCTTGGTATAAAAATTGAGAAATATGTGCATATCATAGAGTACCTAGGCATGATACAAAAAATTTCAAAGCCCTTAAGGCTATAATCCAATAGTTAATCAAAGATGATGACCTCTTAATTGATGATCTCAATGATCAAAATCCTAAGAAAAAGGTCATTATTCCATCCATTCCACTCACCCATAATCCTACTAGTCCTATAAGTGATAAAGAGTTAGTAGCCTCTTCAGATCCACCTTTATTACAAATTGATGTCATCCATGTAACCAATTGTTCTCAAAACAAAAATCTTAATAAATCTAAGGTTTCAATTATAGGAGCCTATATATCCAATGTGCCTAAACCATATAAAAAGCCTAAAGTTTCTCTTATAGGAACTACCCTAGCTAAAGCCAAGAAGTTAGTACAAATATCCATATTAAAACAACTCCACCAAGCACCTATAAAGATGTCATTATATGAGCTTATTAAAACTTCTCTACAAAATTGACATGCAGTGATAGAAACTCTCCAAGATATTGAGGTATGAACAAATGAACCTCAACCTTTGTTAGATTTTATAGGAGCTCTTAAAATGGTCTCAACTCTTAGTTTTACTAATTCTAAGGTTGTTACCTTATCACTTGAAGATAAAGATCGTACCCTTTTCATTACAACTTAAATAAATTAGAATAAAATTAAAAGAGTTATGATTGATAATGGGGCCAGTATTAATATTATTTCCTCACATGCTTTCTAGCAATTACAACTACCAAAAACCATTATTTCCCAATCCTCAATAGTTATTCATGTGTTTAATGACACAGTAGCACCCATGATAGGAATAGTCATTCTCCCCATTTTTTTAGGTCCTCAAACCATTAATGAGATCTTTTATGTAACAGAAGGGACTTTCCAATACAAAATTTTATTAGGAAATACATGGATTCATGTGATGTAATGTACCTACCATAGTTCATCGATGCCTTAAATATGAACATGAAGGTTAGGTACACATCATCCCTACTAATCCTCATCCCTTTAAATCATAAAACTTCACCTTTAGGTTAAACTATGTCATAATAGCCTCACCTAATGTTATCCCATCTCCATCTTCTAATCAAGCTTCGACTAGCACAATGATCCCTACCTCAAAACTACCTACTCCAAAGTCCATTGACTCCTTTATAAAATAAATTTTGATGAGATAATATCATTTATTAACTCTTAATACCTTACCCACTCCTAGAGAATATGGCCTTCCTAATAAGCAACCCATGTATTCACCCAGTCTAGGTAAGCTCATTCTTTTTGGACCACCTTTCTTACATACTCAATTAATATATGGTGGAATCAGTCAAGATACCTTAGAACCTAATTATTATGTTCTTGTTAAGCCATTTACATCTAATTTTTTCCTTTCTTATCAATTCCCAATTTGTTCAAACCTATCTTTATCGCTACACCTATAAAGGCTTTGGCATGGGTAGATATGAACAGGTTCCCCATGATGTCACATTAGGAGATTTCATAAAACCACATCAAAATCAAGAATTAGGTTTTAATAAATATTTTAAATCCACCCCCAAACCTATTCTTCTACCATATTTGGAATAAGAATAACCATCTTCCTCATCTGATACCTCTTCCTCAACTAGCGATATCATATCCATTCCTCCTAATTTTTTTTAGTCAATATAATCTCCTTAAAACCCCTCCTTTTCCATCATGATGGTGAAATCTAAACCATCCCCTTAGTATATCCTAACTTAATAGGACATGATATGTCAACCATCCCTATTTTTCAATGTTAGGATGATGAGTCAATCTTGACTCATATAGGTGGTAAAAACTCTTATCTTTGAAATTATCTTCCATTCAAAATGTCTAGCCTATTAAATGAAGCCAATATTGATATAAATATTAGGTCTCAAGAACTCCCAAATATTATTAAAATTATCAAAGCCTTAGATCCGTAATAAAATGAATATTTTATCATTTTTTTTATCATACTATCGTAAAGCCTTTACCTGGTCTTATAGCGACATGCCTAGTATTAACCCCTCGATCATTATCCATAACATTGTTACCTTTCTTGATGATAAGATGGTGAATAAAAAGATACAAAAAATGCATCCTCACATTACACTTATAGAAAAAGAAGACCTGTATCACCTTTTATCCATTGACTTTATTCAATACATCGATTATCCTCAGTGAATGACCAACATTATTCCAATCACTAAGCTTTTAGGGGGACTTTGTATTTGTACACAATTTCATGATTTAAATCTTGCCTATATGAAAGATGATTTACCTCTCCATAACATTGACTAATTAGTGGATTTGACTACTGGTCATTAAATTTTTTTGCTTATGGATGGTTTCTCTAGTTATAATCAAATACTTATTTCACCAGAAGACCAACATAAAATTGCATTTATTACTCCTTGGGGGACTTTTTGATACCATGTTATGAATTTTGGCCTAAAGAACATAAGAGCCACCTATCAACGGGCCATGACTTATATATTTCATGACATAATCCAAAAAATTGTCAAAGACTATGTAGATGATCTCCTTAGGAAGTCAAAGCTCTGTAAGAATCACATATCTATACTTAAGATTATTTTTGATCATCTACTTAGTATCATATGCATCTAAATCCAAAAAAGTGTATTTTTGGTGTCTTGATGGGTAAACTTATAGCATTCATTATTTATATTCATGGAATGGAAGTGGATCCCACTAAAATTAAGGCTATTTTATAAATGCCTCCTCCATCCAACCTCAAGCATCTTCACAATTTATAAGGCAAGCTCCAATCTATTCATCATTTTATTTCTTAGCTCTTTGATCGGTGTCAACCTTTCCATCATTTATTAACAAAGGATAGTCACTTTATATGGTATTCTCATTTTCAAGAAGCCTTTAATGTGCTCAAGTACTATCTTTTATCACTTGCTATCCTCACTCCTCCTAAGGAAGGACAAACTTTATTCCTTTATATCTCAACTACAGACCATGCTCTAGGTTCTATGCTTGCCCATTGAGATGAGCATCACAAATATCAGGCTATTTATTATATAAGTCATACCCTTATAGAATATGAAACATATTATCTTCATACCAAAAAATTATGCCTAACATTAGTCCTTGTAGCTTTTAATCTTCATCATTACCTACTTAACCATAAGATGTATGTACTTACAAGTACTGATCCCCTTAAGTTTATGCATTCTAAACCTTACTAGAATTATTATATGGCCAAATGGATTATGATTTTAGCTGAATTTGATTTAGAGTTTCTCCACCAAAAATTTATTAAAGGATAGATTATTGCTGATCAACTGGTTGAAGCACCTCTTAGTGATAATCAACCAATCAATTGTGAATTCCCTGATGAATCTATCACTTCCACTTCTTAGTTAGTTATAGAGTATCAAATGTCTCTATTATTTGATGGGTTTAAATTTGAGTGAGGATGTGGCACAGGAGTTATATTAATCCCTCTTTAAGGTATTCCCATGCCTTTGTCTTTTAAATTAGACTTCAATTGTACCAATAATATGGCTGAGTACGAAGCATTGATTATAGGACTTTAGATTGCCCTTGCATTAAGAGTTAAGTTAATTAATATCTATGGGGATTACCAGCTAGTGGTCAATTAGATTATTAGTGTATATCAATTTAATAATGATATTCTCTGGTAGTAAAAGATGTTAGATGATCAGCTTTTGTCTACCTTCAAATGTTATGCTAAGTTACCCCTAGATTAAATAATAAATTCATTGATGCTATGACATCTCTTACCTCTTTTATCCTAGCCTCATCTTAGGAATCTAAGTTATTTGTCTTTATCTATTGAGTTAATCAGCCTTCTTATACAAGGATTGATCTTCCATCTATCATTAATATTGATTAAAATCTAGAGGAGCCATGGTATACACATATATTTGCTTATTTGTCTATAGGACTATCTCCTCCCCATCTATCCAAAGGTGCCAGATGTGTCTTCTAATAGAAAGTTTGCTGCTATATGATACTGGTGGGTGTTATTTATAAGCATGGTTTTGATGACATTCTTATCTATTTTCTCCAAAAGCATGAAGCTACCATAGCCATTCAAGAGGTCCATGATGGGTTGTATGGTGGACACTTTAGTGGACATGAAATTTCTAAGATATTACATTTAGGTTACTATTGGTCCACCTTAAATCAATATTATTTCACCTATGTTAAGAGGTGTGTAAAATGTTAGTAGCATGCAAACCTATCCTGTGCCCCTAGTAAATCCTTATAGGCAGTAAGATACTTTTGGAACTTCTCCTAGTGGGGGTTCAATCTTATAGGGAAAATCAATCCTAAATCCACCCAATGTCATGGTTATATTATCACTACTATATAATACTTCATTAAGTGGGTGGAAGTTGTGCCACTTATCTCAACTAAGGCAAAAAAGATTTTGGAATTTATCCACGAGTATATTAATTGTCATTTTGGAGTTCAATATAAAATAATAATAGATAATGGATAATGAGAATTGTGTGTTAATATAAAATTAAAGTACACATGTAGGCTTAGTTTTTATGCCCCCTCTATCTCTTAAGCATTGATACATGACGCAAACTTAGAGTGAGGAACACTTGAAATTTGGCAATAAATTTTGTGGAAAGTGGGGTTTGACTAAAATATTTAAATATCAAATGCACTAATGGTCCTAAGTGTGGATAACACAAGGGTGAAATCACATCAATTGAGTCTGAACTATCTATCTTGTTATGTAAGGGTCTAGTCCTTTCGATAATGAATTCATCCATGCACTACTTAGTGAATTATGATGTCTAGCTTCCACATAACCTAGGTACCTATTGGGATGGTTAGGGTAAATTCTCACCACTATACCATACAATGGTTTGCCTAATTTATATACCCCACCATGAAATGGGTTTAGTACGATGATGGGTTATGAAACCCTAGGTCAATGCATCCCTAGATAACTTATGAGGGAGAAGTGATCTCCTACCCACAAGATAAATGGATACAAAGAAATACATGAAAAATGGAAAGACTTTAGAGGTTGTTTATAGGTCACCCAAGTCACTCAGATCATGGAGAGAGCATATGAAACATTATTTTTAACACAACTTTTTGAAAAATGGAAATAAACTAAGAAATTTTGGTGACCCAAGTTCTCTAAAGGGGATATGGGGAGAGTATACATGAAATAGATTCTAATTTAACACAAACAAAGAAAATTGTCTAATGAAATTTAAAATTTAACTAATAAAAAAAAAGCATAAAATGAAAATCCCTTAAGAGATCTAGCTAAGATGTGTGTTCCTTTTAATATCGCCAAATTGAAGTGTGATTGAAAATTTGGCCCCTTACCCTTTTTTTCACTTCTAAAAACTTCAAAAAAAAATGTAAGTGTGATTAAGTGGATTTTAAGCACTAAAAAAATATGTGAGATTTTAAATATTCTTAACTTTCTCTCTCTCTCTCCACCTTAGGCCCTATAAAATGTTAAGGGATTTGCCTGCCTGGAAGCCAAAAAATAAGTGAGTAAATAACAATCCATTTAGAGCTCTCAAGTTTTGAAAAAACATAAAGGAAAGCCACCATTTAACATGGAAAAGCTATTAATTTTTTGCAAACATAAACATAGAGAATAAATTTGGTGAAACCACCATTTAGTAAGGTGAAGATTTAGATTAGGTTAGGCAAATCTACTAAAACAAATAGTAAAATACTAAAATAGAGAGTAATTTCACCTTAAAAAGTTATTGTTCAACATGAGCAAAGCCACTAATTTTATAAATCCACCATTTAGTAGGTAAAATTTGCCATTGAAAAGCTACCATTTTTATAAAATTAAATATTTTAAGTAGACATGGAAAGGGAGAATCCATTGTTACACAGGCAGAATCTTCCATTTACTAAAAAAATAAAATGACATATATTTAAAAGCTAAAACTCTAAAGTTGAAGAATTAAATTCCTTTGTTAGTAAAAATAAGGTTAATATATCACTCTATTTGGCCATATGGGATGTGTGGTCCCATTGGGAATGACATTATGTACCTTAGGTGTTTAAAGAGTAAACAATATGTAGATTAGTCCCTTGTTAGTCTAAATGATAAAAAATCAAGCATAACAATACACTGGGACTAAAACTCTTTCTTAAAAACTAGGGAGAACATAATATAATAAGTAAGATCATAAAAATAGATAAAGACAATATAAATTTCTTACCTCCTTTGTCAAATTTTATGTTTTATTATTGGCATAAGGATGTTCATTCTTGACCTATGATGATTTGAGTATTCTAGCAATGATTTTCCATGGTGGTAGCATATCTCCAATAGTCACTTATGGATTGGTGTGAAGCTTGCCATAAATTGGGCATTATACCACTACTCTCAAATGTTTCAAGAAGGTTTTATAGAATAATAACCTTACACACAATGTCTTGTTGGCATATGGTGTGGGCACTTGTATTTATAGCTCATAGAACTAATTCTAACCCTATGGAGGTGAGGTTAAATTCTAACTTGGGTTGAGTCTAAATTAATGTATGTTGAGTCGGTCTAACCCTGGATTGGATCAAGTTACTAATGAAATCTTGACACCTCAATTTTAAATATTTGTGAGGCATGATATCTCACTTTAGATATTTGTGAATTATGACTCATATTTTTGAATATTTAGGGGATAATAAATCATTTTATTATCTCATTTGACCTTTTTAATTCATATTTGGCTAAAAAATTCTTTTTTGGTAAATGAAATTCATTAATTTGATTTGGAAGTTTTTGTTTAGGTAAGTTAATTAGTATTTGCAATATAATTAATCTTGATTATTTCTTTTTATCTTTTGGAAATTGTTTTAAATGTTATTAATTAATAACTTGACAGACCAAAAGTGTCAAATTATTAGGTGATAATTTAACTAGGGTTAGAAATGAACTAGGTTAGTGAAGCATATAGAGTAATACACCAAATAAGAGAATTTAAATCCGTTATGTAGACAAATTTGGGAAATTTAGGTGATTTATATGATTAAGATTGTCATTTGTTAGAAATTGACCTAAATCTTGGTTTAGACATGAAAGTGGTCAAAACTAAGTGTCTACAACTACAAATTTTTGTGGCATCAAAGGAATAATATTGGCCTTGGTAGTAAGCACATTTTGATTATTTTGATTTCAATTCATTTTAAAATTAATATTCTTGAAAGAATTTAAAATCTTGAAATTCTTATTTTGCCCTTAAAATTTATTGAATCCACTTGTAATCCTTGTGAATTTGTGATTAGAATAATTTTTTTAAAAATTATTAGGATAAGGGGATAATTTTTTACTCTTAGATTACTCTCTATTATATTTAAAACTTTGTCTTTCCTTTTGATAAGATTTCTCTTTTTATCTTTCCCTATGCATAGATTCAATAGTTGTAGTTAAAGTCTTAGGATTAGTCATATTCACATCATGCATTAATAATTATTGCAATCCCAGCTTAAACTTAGTTACTTTAGCTTCTTCATGCATGTAATTAACATGATGTACAATATTCAAAAAATTGTTTTCATGCTTAGTCATAGTCATATTCTCTTGTTTCAATAGCTAAAAAATTAGTGATTTTCTATTCCTTGAAGTTGGAACTAAGATACTTTTTTTTTGAATTACCTTTCAAGATTAGGCTAGATAAGACTCATTGGTTGGTAACCTTATAAATAACATAGATTATCCACCAAATAGATAGAACTCTTACTAACTGATAGGTTGCCACTCTTTCCTTCACATTAGAGGATATATTATGTGGATTAAAATAATTTTTTAGGTGTATTAATCATGCATCAATTACATCACCTGATTCTTCACCTAAAAATGTTGGTGGAGGCAACTTTTTAGCTCCTTAATAATATGATCAACCATATTACCAAGATTATTATAAATTTCTAGTTCATCCACTTGTTTTTTAGCTCTAACTAAAAGTTTATCAACTAGAATACCTTATATATTATTCAACCTTATCTCTTAGGTATCAAAATTACTTTAAAGGTAATCTAACATAGTAAAAAATCAATTCAAAACTACTTAATGATTAAAATTAGGTTTTTTTCCCTCATGTTTAAGTCCCTAGACATTATGGTTAACATTATTAAGGGGTAGTTCCTCTCTCTTAGGAATGTTGGCCCTACAACCTCTTCCTCTACCTGGGTTAACATTTTTGGGGTTATTATTCTCTATTATATATCTTGTCCTCAACATACTATGGTAAAATAAATAAAAAAACAATAGAAATAAATAAGAAATATTTCCCAAAGTTCCCTAGAGCAGTAAACCATGCTCTGATACCAAGATTTCATGACCACATTTTTTTTTAATACATAAACAAATAATTAAAGGAAAATTTCACTTAGAGTTTAGAGTGATTTCAAGACCACATTTTTGGAACACACGATGAAATACATAATTATGTTACAACTAACACAAGAACTAGACTAAGTGTATATTCCATCAACAACTTCTTTAGGAAGAAATTTTTTACCACCTAGTATTCAGATAGAAGTGGGTTAATGTGGTCATACCCACTCACCTATATCTACGTACTATATTACAAATTTTTTAAAGGAGTCATTAGTGACTTGTTCCTTTACCCAAGTACATGTTCAGGCTATATAATAGCTAGTACCTCAAGGATAGTATCAACAAAGTACAACAAATAAAATTAAAACAAGATTAGATTTAATAGAGAATCATCATACTAAGATTTATTAAGTATGATTCATAAAAATAATAACTAATAAATATCAATAAAGGGAAAAGGACTATTTCCAAATTTAATGCAAAGTATTTTAACACCTTTTCAAATCACTGTCAACTGACATATGGACTTGGGCATTAGCTACTGAAGGTACACAAACTTCAAGGGATGTTTCAAAAAACATGCTTATGTTTTGCTTAATAACATATTACCATTTACATGTAGGGTAAAATTTCAAGACTAACTTGTCTAAAAATCATTACTATCTTAGGATAGATTTAATATTCCCATTTAACTTAGTTTGTGGTCTTAATAAAATTATTCATATTTCTTACATAAATATTATATCTTGTTAAGATTTAATTCTAAAATAAATTATTATTTTGAAAATATAAGTTCAAAATCTTACTCTTATCAATTAAGAATAAAAACTATTAATAGATTATTTAATGATCTATTCCGAACATAGAGAACTTGTTCCTCAATCACAAGATGCTTAGCTAGTAATAACCATGTTTCCAAGAACTTACAAATGGAGTATATTATTGTTAATGCAACCTTCTTATAAAATAACACTAAATAAATCTTAATGTTATTCAATCATAATGAATTGATTTAGGAGCTACCCATACAGACCTATATAAGTACTTATTAATTGACATGAAACAATTATCCTTAAGTAGTTAATTCATATTAATTACTTACGTAATTATTCCTATATAAAATTTATTCCACAAATCATCTAGTTATTACAGCTTCTGACAAGATATTGAATTGACGTTAATCCATTAGTTTACCAATGCAGTTATCAATATTTAATTTAACAAACTATGAGGTTATAGTCTGTACATTAATGAAGTTTCAATACTTCCATTAATTCATCCATGTAATTAATAGGAGTCACAATATATATGGAATATAAAATTTCCTTTAAATATAACTTTCAACCTCACCCAATACAATATATAACAAAAGTAAACACATCTAATGAATACTTTTACCTAGCTTAAATAAGCTTGTGATTATATAGACTCACACAAGTAATTTTAACATATCTAAAATTATTTATATTTTACATATCTTCAAATAAATAATGAATCAAACCATAATTAATATTTGAGTCAAACACTAATAATTGTATATTCAAATATCCAATTATTTTATCAATCACTATATCAAAGCTTTATAAACATACTCGTAGACATGATCGAAACACTACTCAAAATGTTACAACTTTTAAATCAACATTTCAAATATTTATTCCAAATAAGTAAATATGATCAAATATTAGTTTCATATCAATTTAATAATTCCATGCTATTTATATAAGTAAATTACCAACTATAATCATTTTAGGAATTAATATATGTCATGTTACATCATTTTGTATTAAATAAAATTATGAAATATAACACTACATTCAGTTAAAACAATTTTAATTCATTTTTAGTCAACTTAAATAACTCAAAATAAGATGAAATGAATTCAAACATTAAACACAATCTAATAAAGTTAATATCTCCTAGCTATTCCCAATGATCCCAACCATAAATGGCCCTAGATCACCCCAACCATCATATAGATATGGATTAGGGAAATAGAGAATCGATGGAGAAAGGATTATGAAAAAATCAAGCTTGACAACATACAAACAAATGACCAATGAAAGAAAACCAAACACATAAACTGACCCACCAAGATCCATTAACTTGGTACCTGATTATGACTAGAAATCTATTTATGAGCTTCTCGTTTTATGTGGCATATTCTATTTCATAATATAATATGTCTTATAAATATGTGTTATCATAATCATCTTCATGTACTAATTTCATAGATATATAGGAGTTAAAATAAAACATGTAAAAAGAAGATAAGAACTCAACCAATTAAAAATAAAATTTACATAAAACTTTAGGTCATTTTATTGATAAAAATTGAATTTACTTAACATAATAATAATAACTCAAATTTTCAATCAAAACCATTTACATAATTTGAATAGTTAAAATAATCAACAAATTAAATACCTCAAACAAGTCAATGTAATCATAACTGATAATCATTTCAATTATCACATCCAAAATTAATTTAATAATTCAACATTATTTCATAACCATAGAAAATAATAATAAATTAATCCTAAAACCCCTATAATTATTTCAAACCCCTATGGGGACTCCCTATGGTCCTTGTCCCCCAAAACATCCATGGTTCAAAACAACCAATATGTTTTTTTTAAATTTCATTTACTATATTTTCATAACCCCAACTACACCCATTTAGGGTTTATAAAATAATAAGCTAAATCAAACCCTAGTTATATTTTAGCATAGTCGAGCTAAATGGCTCTTTAAAAAAAAACATCAAACTTAATCACAATAAACCTAAGCCACTAAAATAAACAAATAGTCACCATAAGCCATATGAATTATATTTTAATACAAAACCATAAAAAAAATATAATCATGACCAAATAAAACACACAATAACGATATAAAAGGTTGTAATGGCTTCTATTAAAACCCAATCAAATTTTTGACTCCAAAATAAGTTAAACCCAAAAATTAATAAAACCCCAACTAAAATCATTATAAAATCATTACTTATAGTAAATATTAATAACCTAACATGATTTTAAAGAATATGAGTTCACCATTCCAAAAACCCATTTTCTCATGATAACAAAACAACACACAAGGACTTCATAGTCAAGATACTCAACAATAGTTTAAACCAATGACCTCACTATGGGGTACCTACATTAAAACACAATGATAACACACACACACGTAGATGTTTTAAAACCAAAAACAAATGTTATCAATATCCTAACAAAACATTGTAAGTGCTCAACCAAGACATAAAATAATGACATAAAAACAACATGTTGGCCCTTATTAAGTTTTCTCCTGAATCCAAAAATAAAGATTAAGCTTTTAGCTAAATACCTAATAATTACCATTCAACTATATTTCCAAAAATAAACTCATAATTCTAACACATTACTTAATTTTTTGATGGAAGTCCACCACAATATTTTTTATGCTCTTTCAGCCTCCAAGAAAAAAAATACATGTATATTTTCATAGAACCAATTGCTTAATAAACACAAAAACAAACCCTAGATAACTATCTATAGTCCCTACATGGCTGTCAAGATAAATGCTTCTAGATATAGTGACCATTCCTAAAATTGTTTATGCATAACTATTTCACATTCCCCTTAGATTCCATGCAATTTTTTGGTAGGCTTTCCCCAAGGTTTCCAAACCTCCAAGACTAAATTAATAAAAATGAATGTAATGAAACTTGAAAACCAACTAAAGTCTCTTGACCTTTTACATGGTAATGCAAGCCAATGCCATGACCCCTAAGTCATCTGATTCAAGAAAAACTATTAAACAAATTGCCATGACCCCCATGTGGGTCGATATCCTAACCTAAGTCCCCAAGCTCAAAAAAAGACTTAAACACATGCAAATCAAACAAACTAAGTATGTAGATTAAGGTCTATTAAACATGCAAACCATCATGTGTAAGTTATTACCATGCACAATTTTAAGATGCGTTAATACAAGTTTGAAATCATATAGGGTCCTTTTAAAACCATTAAGTCACATATTTTTAAGAAAAACAAAAATATCATCCAACATTAAAGATCAAATACAAAATTTATAAATATGATGAATATTGGAACTATGATTGTCATGAGTAGTTACATGACCAACTAGAATATTGAAGTCAATGAGTAAAGAGTCTGTGAAAAATATACAACACCAAATTAACATAAATGATAAAAACCACTAAGAAGACAAAAATAGTTAATAACTTAGACCCAAATAATGATAGTCTCATAAAGGACAATATCAAATAAAGAGATTTTTGCACCAAGTAAAAACTGACTCAAATCAACTATTAATGAAATTGATTATACAATGATAACATACAATAGTCAAATAGTAAAAACATAATGACTAAATCATTAATATCGACAAGCTTGACTTTATATTTAATTTCACTATTTTATTTATCCATTTTCTTATCCATGTTTTCTTATTACTTGATTTTGATCACAACCTAGCTCAAGTACATGTCCTTGTAGTCGACCAATATACTATTAGTATAATCTAGACATCTAAGTATAATAAATATGATAACATCATTTAAATAATATATTCAACTAGATAATGAACTAGTACACATTAAATAATAATATCAAATGCTATAATGAAATGTAATCCATAATTGTCTTAATAATTATAATGAAAATGTATAAATGTAGATCACTAAATGTAGTACTACAACAAAATATGTCTCAAATAGTTCATAGCTAGATTATATCAACATAATAAATTAAATGTAAGTAGCTTAGGGTCATGAAAGGCTCATTCAATGTAGAACAAGTTATTTTCAACACATTTATGTCCTTTGTTCCACTTTCTATTACAACCATTACATAACCCTTTGGTACACTTCTCTTCAATTTATCGAGGGGTCAATCTTGTAAGTTTCAAAAATGAAGGTGATGTGAAATGACATTCATTGACATGAGTGAAATCCGTCCTTTTGACCAAATATTTTTCCTCTACCTAACACAAAAATGGTATGGATTTAAAAATATATTCTATATTAAACATGCAAACCTCAATTTGGATGATCTCCTTGAGCCTCCCAAAAATGGGTTAATCATGTCATTTTAAATTTATGTCATCCATACATAAGGATAGATTTTTAAATTGTTAAATATAATCCATAACAATATATATTTTTCAAAACTTTTCTAATAGACTAAGTATATTTTTGAGATGTTGTGATAGTGTATATGTAGATCCTTATTAATTACCACCTAGGTAATAAGAATGCCATTATTTTTCGTTTGAAAATACAAGAACCTATACCAAATGAACTACTCAATTTCTAGATAAAGATAAGTTGTGATAACATTATTCACACATGGGGTCTAATGTGGATAAAATAAATTTTAAATTTAATCAATCTAAGTGAGTGGATACTTACCATCAAAATTGCATACTTTCACCTTTGATAGCATGTACTTTCAACCTATATTGGAGTTTTTATTGTTTGGATTGGGAAAAATCAATTATAATGGTGGAGGATTATTTTGTAGAAGCTTAGCCACAATAGTGTTCAATTGATCACTTGGAGTTGACAACTGATTCTTTATATAATAAATTTCCCTTTCCACTGCATCAAGATAATCCTTCCTCACCATGATTTATATATCCAACTAAATTTTTTGAACCACCTCAAAAATCAACATATTTTAATTTTAGGGATCCATATCATCCTTGTGAGGAGTTTTTGGAGTTTCTTGACCTTTATTGCATCTGAGTCTTAAGACTAGCCATGTACACACCCTAGAATGGAGGGTTTCAATCCCCCAAAAAGTGTACTAATATATTATACTATTATGATTATCTCATCGAGATGAATCTAATGACTACTAACTATTCACAAGGGTGAAAAAAATATAGATGCTTTTTTATAAAAAAAGACTTCAAACAATACCATAGTGGAAAAAAAATTATATTCTTCTTGGATTGCAAGTTATGTTTTTTCATCCTATAACTCTTCTAATTATTGGAATACCAAATCTAAAAAATAATTCTACAAAAATTAGTTGAAATCGATGTTCTAAAACCACTTGTAATGAAATTACTTATATTTTTAATAATAATGGAATAATATATTATAAAATTAAGAGCAAAATAATTAGATCCACAACATTAATTAACAAAAGATCAAAATACTTAATAATTATGACCGAGTCACTTTGAGGGGGAAACCTCTAAAATAATGTAATAAGATCATAATTTCCAATATGATCATAAAATACTAACCATTACCTCCTATATATACTATACTTAGACATGATTATTATATAGGATGAACCCACTAAGGACATATATAAATGCAATAAAATAATTTTAAAGGTATGTAAGCAACAAGTTGGAAACACATATACCTATACACACTATAGGTTAAGGGCATAAAAAGACTTCATTTCTATAAATTCAAAACACAATAGTTCTCAATGAATCATAATACTACAAAAATAGTAACTATTACACCCACATATATTTATTAATATTCTCATAGTATATAACACATCACACATAAACTTAAAAAAGAAGAAAATTAAGGAATATATCCTCATTTTTGTCTTTTTTGTCCACTGCATATTATCATTATCACTTGATCAAAAACAACATGGTTGATTGTCATTACCACTAAGAACCAACTTTGGCATTAGCCATTTTGGTGAATATTATTTTTCCACTAATCCATTCACATCCCTTTTGTTAGAGATGATTGAGAGGCACTGTCCAATATCCCTCATGTGAAGCTTATGACATTAAATGATTTTATCATATCATTTGCACTAGATGCATTTTCCAATTCTATTTTACACATATTTTTTGAACCTTACCCTGTTGGTTGTCATGAATAATGTCTTATGTGTTCCACAAGAAGGTCAATTTTGTAATTGAATTGCCTTTCTTTAAATTATTTAATGATCAATATCCATTATTTAGTGCCTTGTAAAATATAATATAATTTATATTAAAATAAAGTCTTCATAATGGGAGGGGGATGTGAGACCCCAAAATTTTGTAATACTTACCATTAGAATTTAGTGTTACATACATGTCTTGATGAGATGTGCCTTATGTGTCCTTAAGATATGAGATGTTATTGAGTCATTGGGAAAAATAAAGATTATATATGTTAGGAAATGTTATGTTTTTATTATTCAAGAACAATTATTCTTAGATTAGATGATTATTCTATGCATTATGATATCAATTTACTTACATTATTTTAGTTATCCATTTTGATGAGCATTGATTCCATACTACTAGAGATTTTGTTCCTAAACAGGTATTTAATTATGAATATGTTTATATAAATGGTTTTTGTTTATTACCATTGATATGTGGTGCCTTTAATATTTTGTGTTTACCTTATGTATATTTTAGATCACTTATAATTCTTATAGTTTATAGCTTTAGATTTTAGGGTAGGGAATCTTATGTGCACAATGTTGTGCATGTGATAGGGGAGACCAAGGGAACTAGGACTATGAAAATAATGATCACATCATGGGTAGAGTGGTGACACATATTATTGATCTTTAAATGATCCAAATCACACCTTGCACTTGTCCTTAACCCATTTTACACTATTCACACCCCTTGGATACTATTCACACCTTTTTTATTAACCTTAAGAGTTATTTAAAAAAAATATATTTTCACTTTTAAATTATTTTTAATCCACTTAAGTGGCCCCTTTTGACTCAAAACTTAGATGGGTTGAGAGATATAACTTTAGAATGCATCATAAAGTAGGTTTTAGATATTTTATGTCGATACTTTTACCCTTCGACCAATATGAAGGCATGAGAGAATTCCAAGAATCCTTAGAGAGATTTTGAGGTAGCCCATATGCCATTTATGGAATGTGATGATGAGATCATTTATTGAATTATGGGATTTATTGCTTGCCCACATGGGCTTGTAAGTGGAGTAAGGAGAGGGAAGACTTTTTGACCATAAGCTAAGGGATGGTAAGGGACACATGTCACTTTACCATTATATGTTTCAAGGGAGATTATAGTATATATGAGGAAGAAAATCCTTCTTTATGAGGACTTTTTCCACTCATTTTAAATTTTGGAAAAAATCATAAGTGGAGAAGAGAGAGAAAAGCTTAGAGGAGGAGCATAGAGAAGAGATGTTATTAGTGCCCATGACTTATGAATAGAGTTATTAAATGACGAATACACCAAACATGAGAACATCATGGGTAGAGTGGTGACACATATTATTGACCTTACCATGAAAATATCATGGGTAAGGGAAACATGTCACCTTCCCATTGAATTTTGAAAGGGATAATCTATTAAATATGAGGAAGGAAAACCTTCCTTATGAGGAATTATTTTATTCATTTTTAATTTTGGAAAAAGTAATAATTGGAGAAGAGACAGAGAATCTTGGAGAATCATAGAGAAGAGATGTTGTTAGTGCCAAAACCTTGTGAATGGAGTTCTTTAAGGGATTTAAGGACTAGAGCCATGGTAGGTTCCCTTAACCATTATTATTTTAATGTAACCTTGTTTAAATTATCTTCTCCTTACTTTTAATGTAGTTTTCAATAGGGGTGAGTCCATTTGGATTACCCTCTCCATTTTATTATATTACATGGTTTGTACTAAGGCCATCATGTAGTTTTTAATTTTTTTTTTGGATTAGAGATATAACACCCACCCTAGATTTGTTGGATATTTTTACAGCCTTTCTCTTGACTAAAAATGGTACTATTATGTTTCCCAAATAGGCTTGTATTGAATTATTTATGTATCAATACTTACATGGTTTAGGAAACATAATAATTCCAAGGTTCTCATCCTTCCACTCTAAGTGTAGAGAGGAAATTATTGTCTACATAGGAGTGAGTAAATGAATTGTTATGTTTGGCTTATTGAGGTAATTGAGTGTTAATACTTAATTTTTGAGTAATATTACTTGATGTATATTTACTTGTGATCACTTATTACCTAGTATGAATACTACCTAAACATCATTTATTAACTTGTTTAGTTAAACCATGAAGTGGTGATCCTTGGAGGTAGGAGTCTTAGTTTTGGGATTGCCTACAGTAGGTACCTGATGGTGGAAAAAGGATGGTAGGTGAGCCCCTCCTTTGGTTGGCCTTGTGAAAGATTATTAAGATCGCTTGGATAATTTTTGTGACTTGAAAATTATAATTATTGTTCAAATTTTATTATATGTATGAAATACTTAAATATGTAATATTTTATTAAATTATAAATAAATGTGAATTTGTCATCATGATGTGCATTGCATGACCTAGTATATTTAATTTTTAGACATTATTGGAGAGGAAAAAAATTAATATATCCCATGGAATTTTATTTAAATTAAATGTTAATATTAAATTTCTACTATAAATTATTTGTTTTAGTTTATAACTCTACATTATTATGGAAAAATTGAAAGAAAGTGAGACAATATGCTTTGATTTCATTTCATAGATGAGTCTATTAAAGGACTTATTATTGTTCAAAATTGCACCCATGGATAGCTTACGATGTATGGGTGATTGAATATGGGCACAAAGCACAAACACTAACCATGGGGCTTGAAAGTGCTCGACATAGGGTGTAGGTGTAATTAAACTTACCAATGTGCATAGATGATCCTATGTATCATTAAGATAATGAAAATGTCCCCAAAGCATGGGAATCTTGCTCTCCTTGGGATGAACCTCTTGAGAAGGATAACTTCTAATTTAAGTGCACCTAGTTTAGGATTGTTGATGTGTGTTTTATGCACACCATAACCTTAACAAGGTATCCTCTAACATTTTATGATCTCAATAGAGGTAAACTCCACTCTAAGACACAAGTTTTAGGTATGCCATTTATTACAACCTATTGAAGGAAGAGTGGGTATGGTATGTAGGTTATTGACAAGGTTTTTGGATGGAGGTGTGATTCCTAATAAGAGTAGTGAATATTTACATGATTTGGATGAGTGGTTGGTTTCTCTCTTGAATGGGTAGATCTCAAAACAAACTCAAAAAAAGGAGGGAATGGTAAGATATTGTGGTTTTCAGGAGATACTTCCCTAGCTAGTTTATAAAAGGAAAAGTGATCCTATAACCTATGTCTGTTGCTAGTAGCAATTGCACACAAACATTCAAACACAACTAAGAAGTCTAAGGGAATAAATTAAAAATACTTAGACAAAGGTTACTCCTTTTAACAAAACTTTTACATACCCTTAATTAGGAGATTATGGATTAGGATAATGAAGTATCTAAGGAAGATGTTACACACACAAAAATACATCCAAGAAAACACTCATACACAATTAGAATTATGAATCAATTTGAACTTGAATATCTTAAGCAATGCATTTATCAAATTTTTAATAGTTGTTTCACTTCTACATATCATTACAAAAATAAAAATAATAAATAATCCATTCTTAGATTTTACACACTAAATATTATTGAAACATAAAACCAACAAAAGTAATAACTAATTACACATAAGTTAGAAATAAAATACATAAACACATTCACTAATAATAAAAATTGATGATGATCTTGTATTCAAATATTATCTCTGACTAAAAATACAATTTGGATTACAATTGTTTATATAGACTTGGAGAAGGGGTCACCTCATCCTCCAAGTTCATGGAAGGTCATTACTTGTGATAGTCAGAACATGAGTTATAACTATGGTCTAAAACCATATAAGAGTCTATTTATAGTTATCAATTTAAATTATCCTTCACCAAATATATGTATCATGTGTATGTATATAAAGATAGAGGAAATTTTTTATAATTATAGCTCAAACTACATACAAAACTTTAAAATATGCATCATTTAACAAAACTGTACATGCCTCATTTTATAGGTTTTGAGAACAACCTATTCATATTTTAGATTAGTTGCCTTTAAATAGAACTTAGACATATGCATGGAGGACCAAAATTGCTTTACCAATGTTTTAGAATTAGTGACATTACTATTAGGCATGACTAATTTGAACTATGCATTACATGCTTGCCTATGCCTTTTATAAAATCTGAATCTTCACTTTTATATTCACCATTCAGATTAACACATGCATGTTCATATTCTAGCTTAACTATGAGACCCTATATTGATAGATATAACTCAAGTATCCAAAGATCTAAGTATTTTATCCATAATGCCCTGCTAGCTTTTGAAATGTGACATGTGTCACCACCTGATTGAGTCTAAGATATTTGAAAATTCTACCAAGGATTTATACTATCGATCCTTATATATTATTTTAATGTATTTAATTAGATTTAAGTGATTTTGGATCATTGACTCCTATGTGATTGACACTTGTCACTCTTTTTTTTTCTATGCTTCATAAGTTTGCCACTTGGTAGTTATTCAAGGATTTTGAGCTCTATGTATTAGATCCTCTACTTCTTATGGGTTGTTGCATCTATGTACTAAGCTATCATGATGGTAACAATTGTTACTCTCATAGAACTTTGACATTTCAACTTTCTCTCACATCATTCCATCAAATGGGCCTGAATGGATGCACATTGTAGGATCTTGGCTTAGACCTTTTGACTTGTACTTCAATCACATGAGTATGCCACTTGAAAACTCTTTGTTTAATCTAGGGCCTTTGAAAAGCCTCTGTCAATCTCACACCATTAGATCAACTATATGGATCAATACAAACCATTGATCTTCTAGGTCCACTTACCATTTGAATCCAAATATATAATTTATGAGGTTAAATTTGAAATTTACATGACCATCAATTGACATTGTCAAGATCATCAAATGACATCCTCATGATAGTCAAATTTAATTCCATAAATGAGTCATTTTCAAGGTTAAATTTGAAGTTTTCACAATCGTCAAATGACATCTAAATGACTGTCAAATTTAATATCATAAGTTAGACACATTGTGAAGGTTAAATCTGATATTCGCATGAACTTCAAATGATGTCCTCACAACCATCTACTAAATTCTATGTGACTATCAAATTTAATCTTGACAACTTGACATGTGTCATTTCTTCAAGATTCCCTACTCCTACAAACATAAGTAAAAAATGACTTAGCATAATATTTTGGGAAATTTTATAAAGGACCCTACATGAATATTTTAGCATAAGGTCTTACTATTAGTAAAATACAATTTAGACTTGGGCTAAAAATATATAAAATAGATCATATGTTTAATCTCAATTACCTATCATAGAAAAATATGATTGGGAAGGCATAATGAAAATGTTCTCTAAGTAATGGTGCCACTTAGAATTATGGTATTGGTCTCAGGGTAATTATGGTGGGGGGAATTGTTTCAGGATTTATATGTAGGGGAATTATTTTAGACAAAATTTCCATAATAACTCTCTTGAAGGGTCATTTCATTTGAAAAAATGTCTAAGACACAAATTCCATTAGAATTTCATCAGAGGAATTATTTTAAACAAAATGTCCACAATAAATCTCCCAAAGACTCAATTCTCTGAGATAAAATGTTTAAGGAATATTTGAAGGGATGGTGTTAAAAGGGTTAAAGGGCAAGATGTTTTGGATAACATGTCCAAAGTAATTGGTTGAAGGGCAAAAGTCCCAAGACAAAAGTCCTAAAGAGAAGGCTCATAGGGAAAAATCTCCAGGATAAAAGTCCCTAAAGGTAAGTCTTGGAGGGAAAAGGGCCCAAGATAGAGTCCCAAAGGGTAAGTGTTCACTTCAAAAAGGGCTGAAGGGTCATGTTAAAAATGTCCAAAGGGTAAGAAACAACTTCAAAAGGGGTCAAAGGGTCATTATCAAAATAGTTAAAGGGCACTTTAAAAAAGTTTCAAGGGCAATTCTATTGGAAAAAAGGATAGGAAAAAATTCCAAAGGGTCTACTTCATAGGGAAAAGAGGGCCTATAGGTTAGTAAGACAAAGGGGCATTTCAAAAGTCCTAAAGGATTTATGTCGAGTCAAATGGCTTCAACAAAAAGACTGAAGGACATATTGCATAAAACTCAAAGGGTAGGCTCAAAAGGTCAAAACTAAATTTCAAAATGCCAAAGGGTAGGTCCTAAGGGCTAAAGGATCAATGAAAAAAATTTTAAGGGTCATTCTATTTGGAAAAATGGCTGTAAAAAAATTATGGACATATTTCACAAAGATTGAAGGGTAGGTTCATTTCCTTGGGGAAAATTTCTTGGATAAAATGTTTGAAGGAATGATTTTAGAGGGAAAAGGCCCAGGACTAAAGTCCTAAAGAAATTTCAAAATGTTGAAGGGAAATATCAAAAAGTTTGAAGGGCACTTCTAAAGAGCCAAAATGTCTGCAACAAAAAGGCCAAAGGATATTTTTCAAAATCAAAGGGGCTTGGAATAAAATCTTGAAGGATAAGTCCTAGAGGATAAAGGATCTAGGACAAAAGTCCCAAAGGGTAAGTGAAAGGGATGAAGGTTATAATGTGTAAAAAGTGCCCAAATTTTCTAATTTATAGGGTAAAATGATCTAGGATGAAAGTCTCAAAGGGTAGTTCCATAGGGCAAATGACCCACAAACCCAATTCCTTCAGGGGAATTATTTCAAGAAAAATATCTACAATAATTTGTTTTGCATAGATAGGTCCATGATAAAAGTCCCAAAATAATAAGTCCTAAGATGATATAAAAGTTAGTCCATGAAAGCAAATTCCACAAAAATTAGCTCAAAGTATCAACCTTGATAAAACAAAGATTTAATTTACGGAAACATAATACCAATGCCATATTGGCAAAGTATAAAAGGTCAAATCATGACATTTCCCCAAAATTTGCATAAAAATATAGAACATGGGGATCAAAATCAGGACAATAATATAAAAAAGTGGGTCCCCATTTCCTATGGAAAGAAGGGGGATGTTGGGTAGAATAAATGGTGACTTACAAGGGGAATAATCCTGAGTATTCAAGAACCTAGAAATTTGGTTAGCAATCTTAAATCAATCATGAAGTGTGATATATAATAAAAATTAAATCACAATCATTAAAGAGACTCTAAGGTATATTCACATAAAATATTTGTCTTCCATTTTTCTTGGATCTGTGTGTGTCAAATGTGTAGTTTATTTAACTCCTACTTGATGAGTTTTTCAAAAGCTTTGATGGGGCTATATGTTTCATTCTAGTATTTATTATAGATAAAAATTAAGGGAGGCTATTGCATTACTCTATTTCCATCTAGGCATCCATAATCTTGACAAAGATACCTTAGGCTCCTTCTCTTCTCTTTCCTTTATTTTCTCTTAATCATGATGCATGGTACATTGACCTTATGTAATTATGTGAGCCTTCTGATTTTATTTTGATATTTTGAGTCCACTGGTTCTTTCTTATTTTGTTTTTATTTTTATCTTATTTTATTTTTGAATGGAAAAGAGAAGATTTGGAACCCTATTGAGCTAGTATAATTATAAAACAAATCATTACTAAAACATCCTTACTAGATGTACCTATACCTAGAATTATCACTTTCAACAGGTACTTAATATGATAAGTGCATTTGATCCAATAAAATAAGAAAAAAATATAAATTTATATGAAGTACTCTGAGAGAAACTTCCATATGCCTAGTAAAATTATTCAATTTTGACACCATTCAGAATAATCCATGATTACCTACGTTCATCCTAAAGACTCAAAAACACAAAAATACACCTATTTTATAAATTAGTCCCAAAGTGTTAAGATTTTAATTTTCCCCTTTTCTACAAGTAATAAGATTAGTTTTTTTTAATTTTAACTTGGTTATATTTAGAGAAAACACAATTATGATCATTAGATAAATCAATGAACAACTACTCTAAGAAATCACTAAAATCTAATCTAGAAAATATGAAATATAATTTATGAAAGCAAAATATTGAAAGTAGGAAAGATTAATCTAAAAAGTAGGAAACTAATCTATAAAAGAAAGAAATTTAATCTAAGAAAGTGATGAAGTATAATCTAATCCTATAGCTACATTCATCTATACCTCGATATTCAATAACATCAGTAGATGGTACAACCTTGAAGTAGTGCTTTAGGAATTGTCCATTAACTGGATATGTAAGCTCATTATCTTGGAGGTCATTTATATGAAATGAATTATCATGTATGATATCTGAAATCTAATATGGTCCAATCCATAGTGGGGAAAACTTGTCATGGTTTCCTTTCCTTTCATGGGCTTTATCCCAAAATAACACTAGATTTGAAATCATGAATGCTTTAACCTTCGCTCTCTTATCAAACCACCTCTTGACCACATCTTGGTGTTTGTTGAATGTTTGAAAGGCCTCAATCCTTGAATATGACATTTATATTATGTCTAATAAACTTGATTCTACTTTATCACTCAGTTCCACATATTCCTACATAAACTGATAAGTGGGTAGCTTACATAAAATGATCTAGTTCAATCTACCCAAAGAGCATACTTTAATAAATTGTGCCAATCCCTAGGATTGTCTCTAGATGATTTATTAATTACATCAATCAAATTTTTGTTCATTGATTCCACTAGCCCATTTACCTAAAGGTAATAGTTAGAAGTTAACCTAATAATGATCTAGTTATCATGTTCCCACTCAGTAATTTTTTTTGATATGAAAGCTGATCTATTTTCATAAACCAGATAAATAGGTGTGCCAAATTTGGTTGTTATGTGTTCCTAAAAAAATGAATCACATCTTGTGCTCTATAATTATTTATGGCTATGGCTTCAGTCCATTTGGTGTAATAATCTATAGTAGTAAGAAAAAACTTATGGCTTACTAAGGAATTTGGGTTGATGACACCAATTAAGTCTAAACCCCACAGAGCAAATGGCCTTCCTTCAATAATTGATTGTAGTGGCATTATTATGTACACTTCTCTCTAGGCTAAAGCTTGACATTCATGGCATGTTCTCACATGAGATTCATCATCTTTGAAAACTACTGGCTAGTAGTATCCCATTCTTAAGATCTAATGCGTTATGGTATTTCTAGAAGGATGATTGATACCTGTCTTTTGATGCAAGTTCTCTATAATTTATTTATCTTCATCCGTAAATACACATTGGAGATAAATACATTCATAATTTATTCTATAGAGGACTCCCTTCTTGATCATGTAATGAGCATATTTGAGCCTCAAAGCTCTCTTTCTCTCTCTACTAAGATCAAGGGAACAAGTTCTTGTAATTAAATACTATATTATATCAGTATACCATTCTCATTTAGATACTTGAACTTTACATACCTCTTCAACTATGATGCATAGATCTGGTTCAGTCATAAGATGAACAATGCCTTTCCCTCAAACAATCTTTGAAGGCTTGATCTTTATGTCAAATTATTATAGATTGTCCATCTATTTGCCTCATCCTTCTCCTAGCTCATTTTGTGATAGGGTGAGCTGAATAGCAGGATCATGCATGATGACAATGACTTTATTCCTCAAGATGTAGTGTTGAAATGTTTTCATGGATTTGACAAGGGATAATTTCTATTTGTCAATCATAGAGTATCTCAGTTTTATATCTTTTAATTTTTTTCTCATAAATGATATTATATGCTCAGTATCATCCTTCTTTTATATGATGAAAAAATCAATTATATGCTTTGAAACAAATGAGTATAGGTAAAAATATTTATTAAAATATAGAATGATCAGCACTTGATCCTATGATATTACATGTTTAATGTCTTGGAAGGATTTTTGGGCTTTAGTTGTCAATTCTATTTGGCTTCTTGCTTGATCATAGAATTAAAAGTTATGATGATCTCTACAAATCTTGAGATGAACTTCCTTATGAAGTTAATATTTTTGAAGAATGATTTGAGTTCTTTCTTATTATTTGGTGGATGCCTTTTTGAAATTACCTAAACCTTATCTAGATAAATGGTGATCCCATCCTTGGTGATGATGTGACCCAAAATATTACCTTCAGTCACTCTAAATATACTCTTCTTTGGGTTTAATAAACTACTAAACCTTTTTCATCTCTCGAATATGGAATATAGGTGACTTATGTGATCTTTTTGATTCTTTAAAAATACCATAAGATCATTGATGTAGATGATTATGCATTTTCCATTTAATCCTTTGAATGCATGATCTATGGTTCATTAAAAGGTAGATCCTATGTTTATTAGGCCAAATTACATCCTTATATATGAATAAATTACCTACTTTTTATTGAATGTTGTCTTCATTATGTCCTTAGATTACACTAGTACGTCATTGTAGCCTAAAAATCCATCCAAAAAGGACATAATTTTAGAACCACTTATTATTTGTATCACCTCATTTAGAGAAGGTAAGGGATAATTATCCTTTTTAGAATTGTTGTTTAGGTTCATAAAATTGACACATAATCTGATCTCACCATTCTTATTTCTTACTAGGACTAAATTGGCCACCCAAGTAGAATGTCAAACTGGGAAGATGATTTTTGCATTTAAAAGCTTCTATACTTCTCTCTAAATGAGAGGATCTAGAATAGGATTGATCATTCTCTACCTCTATTTGAATAGTTTATGATCTAGCTTTAAGGGAATCATATGAGTGATGACTTGAGGGTCATAAAATTTCATATTTTTATATGTCCAAGTAACAATGTCCCTATATCAAGCAATTAAATCCTTCACTTGCTACCTCTCTTCAAGAGTGTAGCTGAGGCCAATATTTATATAACATAAGCAATGTTTACCTCCTAGATTTTCCTTTTTGAAGTTAAATTTATTGACCTTTGGCTATCTTAGCTGTTATGCCTGAGCATCTATGTCTAATGGTCTTTCCAAGGAGACCAAGCTGATTAGAATTTGATTATCTTTAAGCTAAATAATGCCCTATTTATTTGATTCCACTTGATAGAGGTGATTAATTTCCTTGTCATCAATGATTTGGGATTCAAATTCCCCTAAGTTGGTTAAAAAATGAATAATCTACTAGTCATCATCAAAGACCTATAAATTATCTACATTATCTAGAATGAAAGGACACAATACCAATTTAATTGAGAAATATTTTACCTTGGATTCTTGTAGAAGCTCTAGATTATCAAAAAAATTAGCTAATGAATCAAAATTTTGATTTTTATCTTTGGAAAGTGATACTATGTTGAAATCTTCAAAACATTCAATTAGGTCCCATGATCTATGATTTTATCTCTTCAAATAAGATAGTTTGCATTGGTATTTATTTTTGACTTGATTAACCACCAGATCTAAGTCATAAAATATTGATATTTGCTTGAGATTATTCTTGAGTGAAAACTATAATCCCATAATTAGATCTTTATACTCAAATCTATTGTCAGTGCATGTAAATTACAACTTGTATGTTACTAAGAATTATTTACCTTGTAGATCAATCAACTCAATTCTTACACTTGATTCTTGCTTGGAGCTAGTGCCATCAAAGTGTAGAGTCCATAGCTAATTGGAACCTTTAGGTTATAGATTTTGTACTTGACTCTAAGTAGTAAAAGTATTAATTCCAAGGCTAAGAGACTCATACTTTACATCATCATTCTTGGTGTTATACTCCATAATGGGATATTTCATTCTTGGATCTATATCAATTATAATTTGATTTGTAACTCCTCTCCATGGAAGCCATATATGAGAAAAGTCTATAGAGAGATATATGCTAAGTGTTTTGGACCAATCCTTACTCAACATAAACCCATAGCCTTTAGTTATGTCCACCACTAGAATGTCAATGGGAATTTGGACTCTTGGATCATATGCTAATTAAATGCACACATTGTTTAATTTTCAAACTACTGGGACCACTATCTTGTCTGATAATGAAACTATCCTCTTTGAAGGGCTTGGTGTCAAACTATGTTTTTGACATAATGATGTAGGAATGATAGTTATAGATTCTCTAGAATCAACTAAACAATTATGAGTGTTCTTATCAAATGCCCAGATAGTCAATAAGAAGGGTGGAAATTTTGGCTTGATCTTATAGATGATGTTGGTGTTAGATGCTTTTGATTTGTCTATGGATGCTTTCATTTTTTTCCATAAGCATCTTTCCAGTAATGGACTTATATAGCAACTCCTTCTATTTAGTGATCTATTGTAACTCATGAAGAGTTATATTTTCCTTGATCTTCTACATATCCTCGATAATGTTGTATCCTCCTTTAATTGGTTCTTCCTTGCTCTACTTATGATCATTACCCTTTGTAGGGGGTGGATTATTTTTTGCTTTAGGATTAGGATGAATTTCCATGGTATTTGGAGGATTTGATGTTATGAGTGGATACTTATTAGATTGTATGCACCTCTCTAAAATTCCTAGAAATCATAAAATTCATCCATGTTGTCCTCCATCTCATTGTCATCTTCACATGGAAAAAATAACTCATGAGTTTTAAAAAACATGGTAGTTATAGAAGAGTTAGGATCTAGATGATGCTTAGGTTCATAATGTATCTAATCTTTTCTAACCACCTCTCTTTGAAAGATTTTGAATTCTAAAAAAATTCAATGCAATTGAGTTCACCTTGCTCAAAAGTGTTATGAACTCTACACCAATTAGAAAGAGTTGTCTCACTTATGTTGATCTCTAGAAGCTTGTTAGGATGTTCAAGCTTGTTGAATGGTCTATTGTATCTATGAAATCTAGTATTCTAATTGTTGTTTTGGCCATTTTCACTACCCATATTCCTTTACATATTTATTAGATCATTGCTCAATGTTTGAATTATATTTGAAATAGAATCTAATTATGCCTTTGTGGAAACTATACCTTGTAAAATGGTAGTAATAAGTGCAACCACTTACTAGTTTAGTTGATAAACATTACCCATCACATTATTATTTAAGTAGTTAGAATTCATCTATGTTGTCTACATTAATGGAGGTAGTGTGTATAATTGGTTTTGATTGAATGTTAGGACATTCTACCTTGCATTTGGAACTAGATTATGTTCTAGAAAACCATTATTGACATTATGCACTCTAAGTGTATAAGGATTGAGCTACCTATCTATGGTGATATCCTCTTTCAATGCTAATGCCAAAGTGTTATCTATAATTCCTCTTATAAAAAACATGATATTGATAGGGTCCAAGGAATTTTTGTACATTTATAATGTTGATGATGCCTCTAGTTTATATCTTGGGGTCAACTAGTTGTATATCTTTTAGAATTGTGTTGAAATCATAGATGGAATCATTAGGTTCCTTCTTCAATTTGGTGAAGTGTTGGTATACCAAACCAAGATTGGTGACCTATCCAAAATGTGCAAACAAATATTCTTGACATTCATCCCAAGAAGTGATGGAATTTTTTCTTAGATTTAAATACCAATCATAAGAAACATCCATCAAAGTAAAAGGAAATAAGTTTCATGTAATAGCTTCATCTATGACATTAATTAGTCTTAAAGTAGCTTTAACTGATCTGATATGTTCCTCTACCATCCTTACTCTTAAAGGAGAAAAAGATGGCATATAATTTTTGAGATTTTGAGGCAAATCATGTACATCTCCTAGGATGGTGATAGTAGATCTAACTAACTAAGGTTGTTGCTAAGCTATTGGTTGATTAATAGGTAAAATATTCCTTATGGGTAAGGGGTTTCTTACTAGAGGAGTGGATTATTCTTAAGTAGGGTTGTTGGCATAGTTTTAGGTCTCCTATGATTTCATAAGGGTGAGACTAATAAACCAACTTGGGAATTAGATCTAGTCAGTCTCTTAGGTGATTCTAGTGAAAATATATGCAAGGGATAACTACTAATATCATGGTTATTGGCCCTCCTTCTAGTGCCAAACTAGATCTATTAATGTGGGTTTTATGCACACCATAGCCTAACAAGGTAGCCTTTAACATTTTAGGATATCAATGGAGGTCAACTCCACTTCAAGACATGAGTTATAGGTATGTGGTCTATTACAACCTATTGATGGAATAGTGGGTAGGGCATGCAGGTTGTTGACAAGGTTTTTGGATGGAGATGTGTTTCTTAATAAGGGTAGTAAATATTTACATGATTTGGATGGGCAACTACTTGCTAATTTAGAATGGGTATATCTCAAAAAAAACTCAAAAAGGGAGGGAAGGGTAAGGCATGAAAGAAAAATTCTATGGTTTTCAATAACTACTTCCCTAAATGGTTTCTAAAAGGAAAAGTACTCTTAGAACCTATGCCTATTGATAAAAATAATTAAACACACATAATTAGACATGGATAAGAAGTCTAAGGGAATAAATATGTAGAAAATTCACAAGCCTTAGATAAAGGTTGCTCCTTTCAGGGTAGCTATTGCACACCCTTTATTAGGATATTATGGCTCAAGATAATGAAGTATCTGAGGTAGTTGTTGCACACACATAAAAATACATCTAAGAAATAAATCATTACAATAAAAATTATGAATCAATTTAAAATTGATTATCTTAACCAATATATATACCATCATTTAACAACTATTGCACATCTAAAGATTAATAAATCAATCAAAATAATCAATAATCCATTCACAAATTTTACACACTAAATATTATTAAAACATAAAACTAATGAAAGTAACATCTAATTACATAGAAATTGGAAATAAAATACAAAAACACATTCACTAATGATCAAAATTGATGCTGCTCCTATATTCAAAAATTCTCTGACAAAAAATCCAAGTTAGATTATAGTTATTTATATAGACTTAGCGAAGGGGTTACCTCATCTTCCAAGTTCATGTAAGGTAATTAAATATGATAGTCATAACATGTGTTATAATTGTGGTCTAAAACTGTATAAGAGTCTACTTATAGTTATTAATTTAAATTAGCCTTTGCCAAAGCTATGAAACATGTGCATGTATATAAAGATAGAGGTACTTTTTTACAATTATAGATCAAACTACATGTAAAAATACAAAATATGCACCATTTACCAAAACTATACATGCCTCATTTTTATAGGTTATGATAATAACCTATTGATCTTTTAGATTAGTTGCCTTTAAATGAAACTCAAACATATGTATGGAAGACCACAATTGCTTTACCAATATTTTAGAATCAGTGACACTACTATTAGTCATGACTAACATGAACTATGTATTGCATGCTCACCCATGCCTTTTATAGAATCTAGATCTTCACTTTTATATTCACCATTTAGGTTAAGATATGTGTGTTCATAGTCTATCTTAACTATGAAAACTAATGTCTATTGATAGATATAACTCAAGTGTCTAAAGATATAAGTATTCTATCTATAATGCCATGCTAGCTTCCAAAATGTGAC
Organism: Torreya grandis; assembly: GCA_037957365.1. Lineage (NCBI taxonomy): Eukaryota > Viridiplantae > Streptophyta > Pinopsida > Cupressales > Taxaceae > Torreya > Torreya grandis. The sequence goes on along the minus strand of JARHVA010010457.1, from coordinate 87,743 downwards.
ACATGTCGCCACCTGATTAAGTTTAGGATCTTTGAAAAGTCCATCTAGGACTTGAATCATCAATATTTATGTAATATTTTAACATGGTTCATTGGATTTTAGTGTTTTTGGCTCATTAACTCCTGTGTGTTTGACACTTGTCACTCCCTATTTTGCTCTACTTCATATATGTTTCACTTGGTAGCTGCTCAGATCTTCTGAGATATAAGTACTGGGTCCCCTGCTTCTTCTCACAAGTCATTGGATTTGTGTACTAGGATCTTATGATGTTGACACTTATCACTCTCATGGAGCTTTAATATTTCAACTTCCTCTCACATCATTCGATCAAATGGGCTCAAGTGGATGCATGCCATAAGATCTTGGCTTAGACCTTTTGACTTGTACTTCAATCATGTAGGTATGCCACTTGGAAACTCTTTGTTTAATCTAGGACCTTTGAAAATTCTCCAAAAATTTAATATCATTAGATAAACTATAAAAATATACGTGAACCATCAATATATTAGGTCTACTTACCATTTGAATCCAAATGGGTAATTTACAAGGTTAAATTTGATGTTTGTGTAACTATTATTGATGTCCTTATAACCATCAAATGATGCTTGTGTGACTATTAAATTTAATTCCATAAATTAACCATTACCAAGGTTAAATTTAACATTCAAACCACCATAAAATGATGTCCTTTCAACCATAAAATTACATTCATGGGACTATTAAATTTAATCTCCTAAATTTGACATGTTGAGGTTAAATTTGAAATTCATGCAACCCTAAAACAACACCCATTTGACCATCAACTAGCATCTTCATGGTTGTCAAATTTAATCTCATCAACTTGACATGTGCCATTTCTTTGGGATTCCCTACTCCTGTAAACATAATAAAAAAATGACTTAGTATAATACTTTGGGAAATATGTATAAAGGACCCTGTATGAATATTCTAGCCTAAGGTCTTGGCATTAGTAAAGTATGATTTGGATCTGGGCTAAGAATACATAAAAGAGCTCTTGTGTTTAATCTTGATGACCTAGCTTACAAAAATATGATTAGGACCCTTGGCTAAAATATTAAATCATGCTCAAGACATAATGAAAATTTTCTCTAAGCAAGGTTTCCACTTGGTAGTATGGTATTAGTCTCACGGTAATTATCGTAGGGGGAATTGTTTCAAGATTTTTGTGTAGGGGAATTGTTTTAAACAAAATATCCATAATAATTATCTCAAAGGGTCATTTTATTGGATAAAATGTTTGAGACACAAAGTCCACATGAATCTCATTAGGGGAATTATTTTGAACAAAATATCTATAATAATTCTCTTGAAGTCTCAATTCTCTCAGATAAAATGTGTGATGGAATGATTTAAGGGATGGCCTCGAAAGGGACAAATGGAATGATGTTATAAACAAAATGTTTGAAGGAATTCATTGAAGGGAAAAAGGCATGGGACAAAATTCTTGAAGGGCAAGATCATAGGGCAAAATGCCCAAGACAAAGTCCTAAGGGGTAAGTCTTGGAAGGGAAATGGCCCAGGGCAAAGTCTTAAAAGGTAATGGGTCACTTCAAAAAGGGCTAAAGGGTCATTTTAAAAATGTCCAAAGGGTAAGTGGCCACTTCGAAAGGGGCTGAAGGGTCATTTTAAAAATGTCCAAGGGAACTTTCAAAATGTTTGAAGGGAAATTATATCAAAAAAAGGTGATGAAATATTTTTGAAGGGTTTAATTTGTAGGGAAAAGAGGGCCCATGAAAAAAATCTTATAGGTTAGATTGGTGAGGCAAAGGAGCATTTAAAAATTCCATAAGGAATTCTATCAGGTAAAATTACTGCAATAAAAAGGTTGAAGGAAATATGGAACAAATCTTGAAGGGTAGGTTCAAAAGGTCAAAGGGAAATTTCAAAATGTTAAAGGGTATGTATGGATGGCTAAAGGGTAATTTTATCAATAAAAATGGCTATAAAAAAAAGGCTAAAGGACATATCACATAAATCCCAAAGGGTAGATTCATTTCCTTGGGGAAAATGTCTCAGCTAAAATGTTTAAAGGAATGGTTTTAGAGGGCAAAGGCTTGGGAAAAAAGTCCTAAAGGAATTTAAAAAGGTTGAATGGTGCCTTTAAAAAGTTTGAAGGGTACTTTTGAAGGGCCAAAATGGCTGCAACAAAAATGCTAAAGGATATTTCTCAAAAACAAAGGGGCTTGGAACAAAATCCTAAAGGATAATTCTTAGAGGATAAAGGATTTGAGACAAAAGTCATGAAGGGTAAGTATAAGGGTTGAAGGGTGTACTTCATGGCAAAAGTGCTTGAAGGGTCTACTTCATAAGGTAAAATGATCTAGGATGGACATCTCAAAGGGTATTTCCATAGGGAAAAGGACCCAAAAACCCAATTTATTTGGGGGAATTATTTTAGACAAAATATTTGTAATAATTTCCCTGACATAGATAGGTCTATGAAAAAAGTCACAAAAGAATAAGTCCCAAGAGGATAGAAAATTAGTCGATGAAAATATAAGGCCAAAACAATTAACTCAAAGTATCAAACTTGATAGAATAAAGATTTAGTCTATGGAAACACAATACCAATGCTATATTTCCAAAGTATAAAATTCCAAATCATGATATTTTTCCAAAATTTTCATAAACATATAGAAGAGAGGGCTCCAAATCAAGACAATAATATGAAAAAAGTGGGTCCCCATTTCTTATGGAAAGAAGGGGGATGGTGGGTACAATAGTTACAAAGAATTTATTCTTGACATTATTATTATATGTTAATATAAGATGTGAAATAACTATTGAATGATTAACAATATCATTGATTTTATGTAATTAGGTTGACTATTTCATTTTATTTGAGTGTGTATAAGTGTCTCCCATTGATATAATTTTATAGGAGTGAGCCATAGTTACCTTAGATACCTCTTGTATATGAGCTATAATATTATAAATAAGGGTGTGAAAAAACAACTTTGAACATTAAAAACCTTTAATTAATATCTCTAAGTTTCCTATATCACATTTTCCTTTGACTCTTTAACTCTGTTTTCATGTGCATGTTCAATAACTTTTATATTCAAGCATTAGTTTTAGATACTTGTCCATAAAGAGACTAATCTATAAGTAATATTTATTAAGATCACATAAAATTATTTCTTAATCTACCCCCTTTCCCCTTTTCAGATTTTTTTTTGAGATCTACCCACTTTAGGATAAAATCCATCCCTCCAAATCAACTAGGTTTTAAATTTATTCTAGATTTCACTCATTCATACACACCCCATTAGAAACCTTCATTCTTAACTTGTTATTCCAACACCTAGTTATTAAACCCATACCTAAAACTCATGCCATAGAGTGGAGTTTATCACCATTAAGATTCTAAAATGTTAGAGGTTACCTTGTTTAAATCAATGGTGTGCATAAAAACCACATCAATAGATAAAATTTGGTGCTAGAAGGAGTGTCAAAGCTTCCATGTGCCCTTACATATAAGAGGTTGACCTATATGTCTAAGTTTCACTAGAGAGACCTAAAAAAGTAACGAGGTCTAGAACCCAAACAAGTCTTTGGGTTTCACCTTTGTCAATTCATCAAAGGCCTAGATCTTCAACAATTGTTGCCATAATACCTCAGGTCAAGACACCTTCCATAATAATAAACCTCCATACCACTAATCATCCTATGGATCAACCTTGGTTAGTTATATCCATTATTGTAGTCCCAAGAGATGTGCATGATTTACCAAGGAATATAGAGAAGTACATACCTTATTTCTCCCCTTTAATAGGAAATATGATAGAGGATAATATCAAGTCTTTCAATGCTACTTTATGATTGATGAATGTTCATGATGAATATGTTATATGTAAGATTTAAAAATTCCCATTACAAGATTAAAATTATTATTGATTACTCAATTTTTAATAGAATTCCATTACTCTATGGAACTCATCTCAAGAAATTTTCTTTCCCAATTAAGATAGGTTACTAGTTTGAGTGTGGTGTATAAATATTTTACTATTATGAAGAGGGATCCCAATGAGCCAATATATGATTTTAATGCAAGGTTTTAAAATATATACACTTAGATAAGCATTGAATATAAATAACCAATGGTGCTAACACTTTAAATTTACAACAATGCCTTAGATATAATTATTGTATTATTTATGTGAAGAGTTTCTACTGCTAACACTCTATCAGTAGCCTATGAAGAAGTAATAAACATTAACAAGAAGATAAATCCTCATATACTAAGTACCCTATCCTCAATTATATTTTCCCAACTTTGAATCCAATGCCTCATGTGAATCATTATGCTCTATCATTTAATTAGAATCAATTATATATACTGCTACCTATAACACAACATACACCAAATCAAAACTATGGCTTCTTGAATAACCCTGCATAAATGAATGGTTAATAACACAGTCAACATTTTCTCCCATCTAATAATTTAGTTGACCAAGGTATGGATTATAGCAAAGTGGAATTATATTATATAAAAAATATGGTTCAAAATCTAGGAAATGACTTCTTGGGCATACAAAGGAAGATAGGTAATGTTACTGGTTTGAAAAATAATTAGAATTTTGAATTTAAAATATATAATGACTTTAAATAAGTATACAAATAATACATAATAAAAAATAGATAATAATTTTCTAGATATTAACATAGTGGAGACAACACTACCCAATTGATATGAGGTTCATAACACATCACAACATGGTGAACCTGACTGTGTTAAGTTATATGCAATATTTGAAATATTCTAGAGAAATATGGTGAGGTAAGATTTAATGAATGATCCACCAAATTTATCCCATGATACTACTTCCTTAAACACTTATATGGTCTTTTAAACTTAGAAGTTTCCTTTCCCAAGTGAAGATGATAATGTGCTAGATGAAAACTCAGATGAGGTACACACTTTCCAATAATTATATAAAAGAAATTATAATTTGAGTAAAAAACATCCATTCACTATGTATACACATAATATTTTAAAATTTTTATCAATTAATAACACTTTGTATCTTGAAGGAACCCATCAAGTTTCAATCTCTCTAAGTGCATGCTTTAAAGGGTGTACTAGGAAAGGGGTGGGTAGACCATTAGTGCTTCATAAGATTGGTGTTCCTTTTTACACTTTACATCTACACATTTGTCTCCTAAAATAATTTACCTAATCTTATTCTTCTTTTTTATTCCCATTCCATTCATTTGTCATGCTTTATCCTCATTTTTCTTGCCTTGACCCCCTTTCACTAGTTGATTGTACTACGTCAACTAGGTTGACCCTATACATATGACATATTTAGAAAGATTTAGGGTAAGATATACCTATATATACAAGTTAATTTCCAACCATTTTTAATAATATAAGTGAAGAATAATAATTTTTAATGAATATCTTCTTATTGACAATTCTACTTAAGGAATAAAACTTAGGGTTCCATACTTTATTTAGAGATATGAACATTGTCTTGTGGAGAAGTCTTTTAGATGCATGGATAGGTTCTGTATCATAGAGAAGATTTGTCTTTTTTATCCTTGCATACCATAACAATATCTTTTGAATCACCTTAGCCAAGGGAGATATTGAGGCTCAATAGGTTCATCTTCAAAGGTAAGTATTCCTAACTTTATTTCTCATTTAAAGGAGTAGATAGATAATGTAGTTGTGATTATCTCTCATGTATTAGGATTCCATATGTATTAATGTGATTATATGTCTTATATGTATGTTTTTTTATAAATCCCACTTTACACCATAATCTTTAGTGTGCACTAGATTAGATTTACTTTCTTGTTTATTATAAGAGTGAAAATTAAACCCAAGACTCTTTTAGGGTTGTTGCATGATATTGTTAGACTATAGGATTTATAACCCTTCTTAACATGGTGTATTATGACAAGTGATCCCCTAATTGGGTCTAGTAGATCCCCATATTTGTCATTCTCTTGATTACCAAATGTATTCCCAATTGAAAGTGTAGGTATGCTCTATCTTCTCTAAGCCAAGATTGATTTATAGACATGATGCATTTTTAATTGCATACACACTACATCTAATCATGCAAATAATTGATTATTCCCCTAAATCTAAAGGTTGATAATAATCCACATCCCCCAAAATCAAATGATCAACCTCTGAACAATGAAGAATAGAGCAAAGGAGCATACAACATCATTGAAGACATGAATATGATAAAAGAAAACACCACTCTTCATAAATTGGCTTATATTATTGAATAAAATGAGGTCATATACCATTATATGGAAGTATATTATATAGAAGCCAAAATCCACTCATACCAATGTCATATACAAGAGTAACCTATAATTTACTCTTTTCTTATTAACTATCAAAACATTTGGTAAGAATATACATAATTATTTAATTGATTTTGGATCTTTGACCAATATAATTCCAACTTATATTTGTCAAAAGTTGGGATTAGATTTAATCCCATCCAAGAGGATAGTTTCATATCTAGACAAAATAGTAGTGCTTGTGGTTGTAGAGCTAAACAATGTATGCATTTAAGTTACAATTGATCCACATGTGCATATAACTATAAACATTAATATGGTAGATATCCCAGATGGATAAGGATCACTACTAAGCATATATTGGTTAAATATGCTAAATTATTATTTATCAATAGGCTTCTCTCACATTTGGATACCTTAGAGAGGTATTTCAAATCAAATATGAATTTATTTAGAGATGCAAATCAAGTATCATATCATGGAATACAATGCCAAGAATGAATAAGTAAGTTATAAATCTCTTATTCTTGGGATTTATGCTTTTGCCATGAAGTATGAAGTGTAAAGGTTATAAATATAGGGACCTTACCAATTATGGACTCTCCACTTCGATGGTGAAAGATCCAAGCAAGAATCAGGCATTGGTATCAAACTCATTGACTTGCTAGGTAAGAAGTACCTAGAAGCATATAGGTTGAAATTTCCATACACCTATAATAGAGTATAATATGAGTCACTAATTATAGGGCTAAAATTCACTCTAGAAAATAATTTAAAATAATTACTAATATATAGAGATTCAGATCTGATGATTAATTAGGTCATAAATTAATACTAGTGTAAACTGTCATATCTTAAGATTTACAACATTAGGCTTATGATTTGATTGAGTGATTAGACGCACTCAATATAGTAGTTATTTTTAGGTAAAAAAAATAGGATGATGACTCATTTACTGATTGATTTTGTAAATTAGCACCATTACATGAGTCCAAAGTACATAGGTTCTTTATTGAACTCATACCTTTCCCATTGGTTCTTGATAATATAAAAAAATTTAAGATGTTAGATGATGATCAACACATTTTCTAATTCTTAACCAATTCAAGGCAATTTGAATCTCAAATCATTGATCATAAAGAAATTAATTATTTATTCTAGAAGGAATTGGGAGAATAAAGGGTCATTCTACTCAAATAAAATTGTGTCCCTTTAGGGATGGTTTATTTGGAAAGAGTATTTGATCTAGATCCCCAATCCTAGTAGTTGAGACAACCAAAAGTTAATTAATCTAAGTTAAACAAGGAGAACTTGGGGGATGATATTGATCCATGAAATGTTAACATTGGTCTTAGTTACACACTATAATAAATAAAAAAGGGTGAAATATTTTCTCATCCAATATAAATATGTGAATGCATGGACCAATGAAGACTTGAATGTTTTCAATCTAAGAGTCATCACTCATATAATCCTATTGAATCTAGAACATAATCCATTTAAGAAAATATAGAGACAAATTAATCCCATTATGGAGTCACTCATCTAAAAGGAGGTAGAGAATATATTGAATGATAAAATATTTTTCCCTATCAGACACTCAACATGGGTTTCCAATTTGGTTCTAGTCATAAAAAAGAGTGGGGAGATCATATTGTGTGTTGAGTTTAAGAACCTTAGTAAGGCTTCTGATAAATATAACTGCCCTCTACCCTCCTTAAATGAAGTGATCTAGATAGTAAATGGTTATGGAATGATGCTCTTCTTGGATAATTTTTTAAGTATATAATCAAGCACTTGTAGATTCTAAAGGCAGGATGAAGACTACATTTACCATTAAGTGGGGTACTTATGGATACAAGAGGATAATTTTTGGCCTAATAAATGTATGATTTACCTTTTTAAATTATATGGAACATACATTACAAGTCTAATGGGTAAATGTTTAATCATTTACATGGACAACTTCACTATTTTCTCAAAGAATAGAATTGATCACATAAGCCATATAAAGTCAATATTTGAAAGATGAAAAAGGTTTGAAATCTTTATAAACCCAAAAAAGTGCATATTGTTGTTATTAAGAGAAATGTTTTGGGTTATATCATCACTAAGGATGGGATCACCATTTATCCGAGTTGAGTTTAAGGGATTTCTAAGATTAAATTCCCAAATAACAAGAAATAGATCAAGTCTTTCTTCAAAAAGATATATTTTATGAGGAATTTTATCTCAAGTTTTATAATAAAATAAGACATCTAAATAAAATACTTAAGAATATTCCAAATTAGAATGTAAACTAGAGGCCTAAAAATCTTTTCAAGAAATCAAAGATGCCATATCTCAAGATCCAATGTTAATATGCATAAACTTTAATAAGGGATTTTTATTATATTAATTTTATTGAGAGCACAAAATTTATTAATGTGATTACCTAGAATAAGGATGAAAGTGAGCATTATCTTTTATTAATGAGCATAAATTTAAAGGAAGTAGAGCTCAAGTCTCCATTATAGATAAGTAGATATTTAATCTTGTCAAAGTGATAAATAAATTTAGGCATTACATATTGAGAAAAAAGATTATCACCATTGTGCCATACCTTGAAATCAATCTCAATTTAGAATAAAATTAATTAGGAGAGTATAGAGGTAAATGGATGCAAAAATTGGAAGAATTTGACATAGAAATCAAGCTTGCCAAAACATTTAGAGGACAAAGGCATCTTTCAAAATATGACTGAGTTTGACCTACACATCACCATTGATGAGGTCTATAAAACCTAGGTATCTAGAGTATATTGGTACACTAATATCATTCAATATTTACTCACATGTAATTATCTCCCAAAACTTAGTATAGAACAAAAGAGATCCTTAAGGCTCAAAGCTGCTCACTACATGATCCAAAAATGGATTCTCTATAAAACAAATTATGAAGGCATCTACCTAAGATGTGTATCATGATAATAAACTTAAGAGATCTTGGATAACCTATAATAGAAGATAGGCCATGGTCATACATATAGAAATACCACAACACATAAGATTCTTAGAATGGGAAACTATTGGCCAACTATCTTTTAAAATACACATGCCCATGTATGAACATGCCATGAATCCCAAGTCTTGGTAAAAAGATAAGTACACACAATAATATCATTAAAACATATTATTTAAGGAATGACATTTACTTAGTAGGGCTTTTATTTCATCAATTTAATCAACCCAAATTCTTTAGCATAGACATATTACTACACCATATGGATAGAAGCAATGGTTACAAAACACTCTAGATCATAGTATATAATAATTTTTTTGGAATAAAAAATCACAACTAGGTTTGGTACCCCAATTTCCTTAGTTTGAGACAATGATCCAACATTCCAATCAATTGAGTTCATTAAATGGGCCCATGACAACCAAATCACCATTAGGTCATCTTCTAATAATTACCCACAAGGAAATGGATTGGTTGAATCAAAAAAAAAAAAAAAACATGATTGGTGCCATCAAAAATTCAACTTAAGATAAACCTAGATAATGACATCATCTACTAAAATATGTATTATCGACAGACTAAACAAGATACAAGTAAGACCTCAAAACTTCACCTTACTAGTGTATGGATGACAGTCAATATTCCAAATTATGCTAAAGTTTCCAACATATCAATTCATATAGGAGTAAATAGAACCAAGTTATAAATTAGAGTCTTGTTTATTAGATATAATAGAGATGGAAGATTCAAAGAATGAATCCTTATTTAATTTCAATGAACATCAAGACTTGGTCAAAAGGTGGTTTGATATAAGATACAAATTTAAATCATTCAAAATATCTGATCTAGTGCCTATATGGGACAAATACCATGAAAATAAAGGACAACATGATAATTTTACCCCCTTATGGATTGGACCTTACTATATATAAAATATCATGGGTAACAATGCTTTTCATTTGAAGTGACCTCCAAGGTAATGGATAGACATATCTAGTTAATGGGTAGTTTTTAAAGCACTAATTCATGGTTATACCATCTAAATATGTCCATTAGTAACAAAAAATGTTGAGGTAGAGGTAGGATTAATTTAGATTTACTGATTTATTAGCTAGGTTTCTTGTTTTATATCATTTGATTTCTTTAGATTTTTGTTTATGATTTCTAGATTAACCTTTCCTATTTTACGTATTTTGATTTCCTTTAATCAATTCCATGTTTTCTAAAATAAACATCTTTATTTTTGTGACAATTGGATTGAATTATCCTAGTAAGACCAAGATAATATCCAATTCATTAGACTCCCATGTATGATTGATTTTATATGCCAAATTCATGAGGAAGGTGCTAAAATAAAGAACAAGTGTGAGAATAACATATAATATAACACACAAACTAGTTACTTTATAGGTTTTACACTTTTGTATATGATATTTTCAAGACTTGGGTATGCGATAAAAAAATTAATTATGGTTATATCACAATTAAATACTTCTATCATGTATGTAAAATTTTCTCTCACTACTCCACACAAATTTATAAAGTTTTATCACTTCCTTGGATCAAATACACTTATCACATTAATACTTGTTTAAGGTAATAAAAATTTATTTAGTATAGTTGGCAAGGACATTATGATAAATCAAACTTATTAAAAAAATAGATCACCATGGTTATTTCCTTCCTTCTTCTACTTCTATTAATAAAAAACAAGGAAAGAGGACTAATGTATCCTAAAGAGTCATGAATAAAACCAAAAGAAAATCTAAAGGTGATCAAATAATCACAAGATTAAATAAAATAAATGTATCATGTATCATGAAAGTGTACAATGAAAAAAGTGGAAGGATCAAAGGTATCTTTGCTAGGGCTATGGATGCCTGACTAGTAATAATGTAATTCTTAAGTCTCCATAGTTTTAATATGATTTAAATAAATTATAATGAAACCTATAATTTATTCTAAGTCCTTGTTAAATTCCTCAAGATAATGGTAAGAAAAAATCACATCACACATAGATCTAAGGTATGAGAAAAATTAGTATGTTGCATAAAGTATTGGAAGTATCTTTGATGTTTCTAATTTAATTATTATTTTATGGTATGATTCATGTTGATTTCTAATTTTTAATAAAAAAATTATGGGTTCTTGAATACTAGGGAGTATTACCCCTATGAGTCACCATTTATTTTACTCAACACACCCATTCTTATTTTTTTTTAATACAAACCTAATATAGTATGAAAATCCGAGGTCTATATTGAAAATATTTTCATTGACATTTGTATGTGAACCTAGATAAGATCAAAACTTTAATAAGTTCTTGTTTTTCATGTGGATGATTTTTGTTGTGTGTTGATCATGTATAAATGCAATTATCACTCCCTCATTATCTAGGTTTTCATTGTATGATTTATTTAGAATAACATATTAATGGTCTTAAATATTTTTTCATATATACATGTTTTATGAATATATGAATGAACTATAGAAATAAAATCCTAAGTTTTAAACTTCACCTATTTTTCACTTAGTGAATTGTACATGTCATATATTTTGGTACTTCATAACATGTGATGTTTGAAATTTTTTTTCTTCACAACTTTTATTTTTGGAGATTCTATTTGCAGGATTTAATCATAATTATTTTTTTCCATAGCAACATTTATTTCCATTAACATTTAACATCTCCAAACTTTTGAGTTTTCATGGATGCATAGTTTTTTTGCCTTCACATATTTTACACTTAATAAGATGTGTTTATAAGTCTCAGTTTTCATAAGTTAGTACTTTGGTAATTTTTTTCTTTGAATTTATTTATCTTCATGATAATTTTTTTTTGAAACCTATTGTCAATAAAATCTTTATCTTTCAAAATATTTTTATTCGTGTTTTAGAATTTCATAATTTTTTAAAATGCATCTTCCAGGTCTTTGAAGCTTTTGTTCAAAAAATTTATTTATAGAATTTGGTATTCAAAAATTATGGTCAGAATTTTTTTTTGCAAAGTGTGTTTGTGTTTTTTGTTTGCAAGTTGTGTTATTTGCATCCTTTGCATTCACATTTTTTTAATTCAAAGTTACAAAAGAATTGTTTATCCTAGTATCAACAAAAGTTCTAAAACCTAACTTCTAAAGGTGTCCCATATGGCACACCCAATTTTTCATGGAATAAATAACATGGTGACATGTGTACAAGGCTAAAACATGGTTTTTCTCTAGATTTATATAAAGTATATGTAGCATAACCACCAAATTAAAGTGTAAAATATAGCATTAAATGAGTAAAATAAGCTTAGAAATGTTGGGAATTAATGGTTCATGAATGTGAATTAAATTATTATAATCCAAATTTATATCAGTGAATTCATAAGAGACATCATGCCTATTGATTAACAATGATATCAAGCAAACTATGCCTCTAAATAGAATTTAAATCCTTAGCTGAATACATCCAAGTTTGAACAACTTCTAGTAATATTTCAAACAATTGAATTTTATGAGAACACATAGGTTAACAATGGCATCATCATCAAAAGTATTAAATAGAGTATTTCCACCTTTAAATTTATCCATAAAGGACTCTATATAATACATAGACATAGTATTTGATTCAATAGTGTTCAATGACCAATTTGAAAAATATACAAATCTATGGGACGTGATAAAAAAATATAAATGCCTTCTCACATGGAAAAAAAATAACAATTGAATAGAATAAATTGGTAGCAGACTTACTACCATTAAAATGATAATAATTACACTTTTTATCTTCCAATCCCAAAGATATGCCTTACATCAAGCTGATTCAAGACTGTTTCTTTATGGGGAAGGTGACTGGTGGTAGTTTTCTAAACCACCTAAACCACAAAACCAGTATCACCTGTATCTCTAGGAATGCATTATAAATATACCTATGATTTCCCTTTATAGATGCCACATTCAATGGTCATAAAGTCAAATTAAGGAAGAGAACCAACATAATTAATAATAGACTAATAAAATGGATTACTCTTAGAGAGGTGGTCACTGTCAAAGCCAAGGAGCTCATTTCTATATCTACTTTTAGGATGGGAATCTACATTGGGATGGCCCAAATAAACATATTGTATGGCTACAATAGCATTCACTTCTTTCACCTAAAGTGGTTTCAACTACTATACTTATTGATGACCTTCAAGCTCACTTTCACCCTGGGAGAAATAACCAATGCTTGACTCTAGGATAAATTATTTAAGAAAGATAAAAGACCCATTGGTACCCACTTCAACATGATGTCATATCTATTAGATCTAGTCATGTCCATTGTCTACCTTCATAATGGATCACTCTAGATCCCTTCTCTAGACTGTATTAAGAATAAGATACGTGACTTTTATTTTTTCATCCATATTTATTCTTACATGATGAATATCATCTACATAGATGAGAATGTCTACCATCAAATGTGGATGGTAATTCATGAAGAACCCCTAAATAAAGTTTTAGAGAGAATTAAGAAGACACTTTAGCCAAGATGGGATTACTAGATATATCAAGATTATAATATAATTATGGTGGTAGGACATAAGGTCACCCCTCTATCTCTCCTTGAGTATGTCTTAGACAAATTGGTAGAGTAAGAGATAGCCTACCAGATATGGTGGAGTATACATGAAGACGTTAATAATAAACACAAATGTGTATTCCATGGGTCTTCCTTGATGATTTTTCACATGTGCCACACTAATAGGAATAATTTTTGGGAGGTTGACAAAATCATGGAGTTTTACTCATTGACATCTTTTCCACATAGGGACTGGGATTCTTATGGCATTATCTAGATGCATATCCAAGGCTCAGGCATCCCATACCAATATGAACATTATGACCATGAATTTGCATTATTGAATGCAAAGTATGATGCTAAGGTGATGGAAAGGGAAAGAATGGTAGGGTTAAAATAAGACCATCTAAGATACATACACAGAGATCCCTCCATCATAATTATAGAGGCACATGCTAGGCTTCCACATTTCAATGGATGGGAAACAATAGAATACTGGACCTTTCAATCAACCCAACAGACATTAGACCAAGGAACATCCTTAATATCACCACCCATTTTAATGAAATCCATGAAATAGGAGCATAGTATGGAGGAAACAACTATTCTATCAAGTTTCTCATAGTAAGGTCCTTCCCAATCTTCACCACCACTTGTAATGAAGTATTTAAAGTAAGAGAAAGAGGTGGGGGAAGTTAATACTATTACAAATTATTTGGGAGGATAAAAGGAACCAAATTTTATTCATTCCTTTAAATTCAAAGACACAAGTCTCCCCATTACTTCCTCAACTCATATTACTACAAGTGTAGACATTTCACCTTCCACCACACAAGAGAACCCTTGCATTGTTGAAAAGATAAAAATATATTATAAGAGGAAAGAAAGAGCCCTTAGGGACCCTCTTCCATCAATATAGTCTCCTACAAGTCAAAGTCTAAAGGTTCCATCAAATGAACCTAAGGATGAGGAATTGAAAAAGTTTAAAATAGTGAATCTTTAGGGGGTCAAAATAAAATCACCAATGGAGGAAACTAAATTAGGTGAGGTTACCACTACTATGACCACTACTAATTATTTTCATTTGGGTCATGTTTCTTCTATAGTTCTAATGGTTACTATAACCCTATTTCTCTCACTTTTCCCATTGTTCCTCTAGTCCTATTATTTATATAAGTCATATTTTTTATAGTGTTGAGATTGTTTCTTTAGCTCATGTGATTTCTATTGGTCCTA
The DNA here is from genome assembly GCA_037957365.1 of Torreya grandis. Lineage (NCBI taxonomy): Eukaryota > Viridiplantae > Streptophyta > Pinopsida > Cupressales > Taxaceae > Torreya > Torreya grandis. The sequence continues at coordinate 72,671 of JARHVA010010457.1, read as the reverse complement.
TTATTTCTTAAACTCCTATTGTTTCTACTTATTCAATTAATACTTTAGTTACTATTTCCCCTACGCCCCCTAAGTACAAAAAATTTCATTTTAAGAAGACTATGGGAGACCTTGCTAACACTCAATTGCATGTGTCTTTCACTTAGTTAGGATTTCACATGTCTTCATCAACTACTACCTAGGCTAATTATATTTCCCCCTCTTCCAAATCTTATAAGAAGAAACCTACTTATATTATTCATCTAATGCCTTAGTTTGGTAATGTGGACTAGTCTAAGATCATCTTCCCATCATTGATAAACCCATTGCATGTAAACACATTACTACAGTCTTTTAGGGATGTTTTGATAATGACCAATATTGATGAAACTCAACTAGTAGATGCCATAATTGGTAATCCCATAGTGGGATGTAGACTTGGAGGCCCAGGATTCCCAAAGACCCAATATGACAACAATTTAACTCCCCAATGTGATCTCCATTTTTGACAAATAAATATAAACTATCCAAAGGGTTGAGAAGAGGAAAATAAAGGATGGATCTGGTAGAGATTTAATCTTAGAAGAAAGGTAATATTTTTTTCATTATCAAAGAGAAAGAACATGAGACTTTGGAAGTCCCCATACAATGAGGATCTAAAACCTTATCTACAAGTAAATACAGAGGCCCTATTGAAACTTCATGATGGAATGAACCAAACCAATCAAGAAATATAATAGAAACTAGACAAAGTGTGAGATCACAAATAAATAATACAAGTTCATTTAGTGATTTAAGGTTATGTTTAAAATGTAGATCTCATACTATATAATATTTTGGAACTATTAGTTTAATAAGGGTTGTATTATCCCTTAACATTGTTTAAACATCTAAATTATTTAATTTTTAAAAATAAGATGAGAATAAATTGAATTTAATTATATTATACATGACCAATAAGGATTTTGGACATTTGGATTTGATGACACCATTAGAAGTATCTAATGCTCTCAATCTAGTGGTCATCAGGAAATCAGAGGTCTAAGACTGGGTATCAAGCACACAATCATTGATTATAAAATTAGTAGAGTATGATAAATAAGTCTTACAAATATTTAATGATTTAAAGTTATCCTCAGACATCGATCACTCAGGTAAATTAATAATTGGGGATAGTTTTGATTATCTACTACAATAAGCATCCACTAATTTTAAGTAAAGTCTTTAGGGATTCATACTAGAGGAAATTGAATAAGAACTAGTGTTTTCTAGGAAGGAGGTTATAGATGTAGAGATATTTTAGGTAGAATTATATTCCAAAAAGATGGAGCATACATGTTTAATATAATAGGTCACTAGGGTACATAGGCCCTCTCTTTTGAACATGGACACAATAAGGTTGTAACACAACATTGGCTAGAATCACTACCAGGAACTAGAATAAAATAATTAAACTATGGATGAATCATCTAGTTCAACTATACCTTCTAGTAAAATCATTCCAATTACTCTGATTTCAACCATGAAGGCCACAAAATCTAGTAAACCTTAGTTTTTTTAGTCATCTTAATATGTATTTTGCATGTAAATTGACAATGTAACTAAGGCATGCAATAGTTTACTAAGCAATATCGTAAAGATGCACACATTACATGGTTTTTTAATAATGATTTTTATTTCAAAGACTTGGTTTTGAATAGTTTAGAGACACATGCAAAACTTGCATCAATTATAACTCTCATTCTAATTATCATTAGCATATAGTTTTAGATTTTTGCATGGATTTGGAGGATGAGGTAACCCCTCCCAATATCTATTTATATTTTAATCCTCTCATTTTCAGCTATGGAGGATTATGATTGGATATTTTATCAATATAGAAATAAAAATTTTAATTTTCATGCAACTATGTTGATGTCTTTCTCTCTCAATTCCATGTAATTAGTCATGTTTATTTTCTTGGTTCGTTGATTCAATAATTCAAAGTGTGTAAAAACTGCATAGAATTGCTTCTTGTCATTACTAGTGTATGTTGTTATAAGATGTGCAATAGTAATTAGATAATTAGTAGATACCATGGATTTTATGTAATTAGGTTTATTATTTCATTTTATTTCTATGTGTAGAAGTTTCACCCATTTAGATAGTTATTATGAGTTATCCATAGTTTCTTTAGATACCTATTTGATCTTAGCTATAATATTTTGAATAAGGATGTGCAGTAACAACTCTAAACAAAAGGAACCTTTAGTTGAGTGCTCCAAGTTTTTTATATCACCTTTTCCTTTGACTCATTAATTATGTTTACATGTGTGTGTGAAATAGATGCTAGCTTCAAGCATTAGTTTTAAACACTTTTACACAAAGAGACTAAAATGGAATTAATCCTTTTTAAGATCATAAAAACCTTCTTTCCTTCTTTAAACACTTCCCCCTTTTAAATTTTTTTGAGATATACCCATTTTAGGATGAAATCCATCCATCCAACTCAAATAGGTTTTAGCTTTATTCTAGGTTTCACTCATCCATTCGAACCTTGTTAATAGGTTGCATGCTCAACTTACTATTCCACCACCCAATTATTCAACCATACCTAAAAATCATGCCATGGAGTGGAGTTTATCTCCTTTGAGATCCTAAAAAAGTAGTGTTTACCTCATTTAAATATATGGTGTGTATAAAATACACATAAATAGACCTACTTATACTTATCAAAACCTTTCTCAAATGGTTTAACAAATGAGCATTATGCAAGTTTCTACTAGCACCCAAATGCTCCAAGTGCAAATAAAATATTCAAATGGCTAGTCAATCACAAGTCATCATGACTTAACCAAATCATAATTGTTTTCATCCTCCTCTTAGAAAATACTAACAAGAATACCATCCCTTAAACTCCTTTGCATAAAAAATATTAAACATCTTTAAAATGATCCTTTATCTCCTTTAATTGTGTCCATAGACATTGTAAATATATTTCCAACTATCACATATGATGAGACTAAAGATCCTGTTATCTTTATTAAAATATTTGGAAATATTTATAAAAATGGGTCTAAACTAACAACTTTGATACCACCAAGATCCTAGCAAAAACATTTTTTAGAGATGCACTTGAATGGTAGAATCAAATTCTTAGACATTCCATTACACAACTAGATGATTTAGTCAATTAGATAGTGAAATAATTCCATCATAATGACCTTAAAATTTACCTTAGTCATTTCATCAATTTTAATAAACTTCCTAATGAATCCACTTTCATCAAATTATTGAAGTATCAATCTCATATATTAGATCATAACGTGAGTGATGATAATATTTTCAAGCTCTTTATTACTACTCTTGAATCCCTTATTCAATACAAAGTTGCCATTTTTTCCCCTAAGACTTTATAAGAGGCCTTACATCAAGAAAAAAAGTAAATAATTTTTGATGAGTGTATATAAATCATCTCATAAAGAATCATCAACTAATGTCATTGATACCACTTCATCTCAAATTAATCCTCCCTTACAACATAATGAGTGGATATCCAAACTAATCAATATAACCTCTACCCACCCTCCATTGAGTCTCCTTCAACTCAATATAAAGATGAAACCTTTTAAATCTATGAGATTTGACTCTCAAACCTCTCTAAAATGATTCAATCCTAATGATTTTTATGGGTAGAATGCTATGATAGTTTATTCTCATGATATTTATCATCATATCCAATGATTTATTATTAATTATTTACTTGGTTCACATTTCAATATTGACACTCTTACTCAAAAACATTATAAAGACTATCTTCAAGTCTCTCAATCCAAATTTAATGGATCACATCAACATAAACTATGTAATGATTAATGTCAACACCCTCCTAATCCCAAATCATTTACTCATGTTTTCTAGACCAAAATTGATACTTCTTCTTAAACCAATAAATAAATTATATCTATAATGAACAACTTCAAGCAAGAAGTTAAATTCATCAGAAATCAACCACATCAGTTACACTAACCCAAGAAACACCTAGTTAAAATACCTACTACAAATCACATCATAAAGGGTCATCCTTTAGCTTATCAACCTATTAGATATATTAAATAGGAATTATATCAATTTAAACATCCTAAAAAACAAACATATCAACACATTTACATGTCTTAAAATACATCAGCCAACCTATTATAGTTAATTATAATATTAATGTCTTATTAAATTACATCTACAAGCCTAATGTAATTCATTCTAATAGTCTAGTTTCATCAAACTACATCTACTAGCCTGATGATGTTCCTTATAACCATTTAGTTTCACCTCAATCCAAATCAGATGTTGGGGCATCTTGTGATTCCCATCCATATATCACTTCAAACTTTAGGGTATCTTGTGATGCCCATCCCTAAATCATATTACCCATTGGGGCATCCTGAGATGCTCATTCTCCCTCTACATTTCATAATAAAAAATAAATAAAATCAAAAAAATGTTTTAAGACACATAGGCTTGTATCTCACATGTTCATCTTTGATAAAGATGTTATCATAGGTTATGCTTATCATTTTTTGTCTCATGTTTTTTTTTTAATGTTTTATTTCCTTTAGTATCATTTTACTTTCACCATTATATCATTTATGGTTCTTAGTTTTATTTCACTTTAATTACACCATTTTTTCCTTTTTTTTCTTCTTTAGTTTTATATCACATTACTTTCATCCTTTGTGATTGCTAAGTAGCACCTTCAAGTTTTTCATTAAGTTTCATTTTATCACATTTTTATTATTTTTTCCTTAGTCTCTTTGTGATTCTTAGGCCCTAATTTATATTTCCCCCTCTTTTATAATGATCCCTTATTTTCCATTATTTTTTAATGACTACTAATTTCATTAGTGCTTATGCTAGATTATTTACAGGTTAGTATGACTTCCCTAGTTCAACATGAAAATTATATCATAGCCTTGTCCCCTTTAAAATCATTATTTTAACTCCTTATGATTAGTTATGATCATATTAATCATTGTATGACTAATTATATGTATGGATCTCTCACAATCACAATCTTTCCCTTAATTTCCTTTCATTTGAGGCACACATAGTTTGGTTTTGACATTTCACACTTGTTGGCAAGTCCAAGAGTATTTAGGCAACATGGTATTTAGGTCCTTTCCTCTAGTGACCAAGTGTAACATATTTTGTGTTAGTTTCATATTTCCCTCATGATTAGTTATTTTAACCCATATGTAGAAGGAATAAGAATATTTAAAAGAGTTAAAATCCATAGTATACAATAAAAATGCAATGACCGAAAGGAAAAAATAACCTTAAAATTTAGATAACACCAAAATGCATGATCTTATGCACATATCGTAACTTAGTTAAATATCAAATCCATACTTGGATTCATGATAAATTTGAAGTCCATTAGAATGTGGTAGGATAGTATACTGGGGTAAGAGGTCTTATTATTTCACATACTTATAGTTATACCTAATTTCTCACACAAGTACCCAATATTCATAGTATATTAATAGCTTTAGAAAGGGATCCTAATGGATGGGGAACATGTTGTGGAAAGGTAGTATCATTTTACTTTCATGCATATATCCTTCAAGGTATGATCTATGTACTTCACTTATTATCCAAAGATTTGCATTTATTATGTGGTGTGTCATAGGTACTTGATATTGATACTTTATATCTTTATTCACTTGCTTAATATGTCTCATTATTGATAGATATTAACATAATCATGTGGTTCCTCACATTCTTTATCTACATCAAATTATTACTTATATTCCCCTTGATGGGTATCACTTTTAGCTGATCATATCCTTGATTATATTTTCCTTCTTACACCTCTTGATTTCTAGTTTGAGTTGCATTTTAATACTTATAATAGAAAAAGATTTCCTCATATACATCTCTTCACATTTTCCTACCACACCATCTCATTATCATATTATTCATGTCATTATTTAGTTTTTTTTCCTTACATCTCATTTTAGAGAAAGAACTAAGTTTGTGTCATCATTTATTTAGAGATTTTGATTAATTTATCCATCATATTCTTATTTATTTTTGTGGATTTCACTTATCTTAGATAGGACATTTTAAATTCTTACATGTATTTATTTATGTTGGACTTGATGTGTTTATCCTACATTTTAATTTACATGATCATTTTTATTCACTTATACTTCCTTTATGTTTACTTGGATATGTTTATCTTATATGAGATTACATTATTTTACTTAAATATCTTTTTTAGAGTTTTATTACACTAATATTTCATATAATTACAATGTTTTACATGTTTTTACATATAATTTAGTATGTTCTACTTTTATTTTAATCTTTTTTCATTGTTTGTTTAGTATTTTGGTTGTAACCTAGCCTTTTTGATCCCAAATTGCCAATTTTACAAATAATTTATTTAGTTTTTAGAGTTATTCATTGTTACTTTAACCATCTTATTTACACATGCATTGCTTATATATTTAGCCTAATATCCATAGGGTTTCTCAAACATAGGTATTATTCTCTCCATGATTGAGACTATGATATTTCCATGTAGTATTCAGTGGAAAGGTAATTCAAGGTATCTATATTATACTTTTAGTTACTTTCATTTAGTTTCAAAATTTATCTGCGTACTTCATTTAAATTATCTTAGTTTTTGTTTTGTTATGTTATTTGCTGAAGCACCACCCATGTAACACTATAGTGACATGTGATGATCTTTAGGTAGGGCATATGTATATACATAATATTTCTCACTTTTATCACTTAATGAAACTTTTTATCATGTATCAACATATTTATTTTAAATGTCTTTGAGTGCACACATAAAATGGTGAATTAGTAAAGGGGTGGTAGACCATTGATGCTTTTCAAGATTGTTTTCTAAATCTATCATACATATATCTAATAAAAGTCTAACTTACTTGATATCCTAAACAATATTCCTCCTAAATATCCCCTAAATAATAAAAACCCTACATTTATGGACTATATGAACTTGATTCAATGTAATTCATTCTAATTCTCATAAAAATTCAAACTACATCGACCCAAGTCAACATAGTCCCAAAAGTCATGACACATGCTTCATAGCTAGTTGACCTAGTTTAATGGAAAATAATAAATTTTAACTACATCAAGGTAGACTTATATTATTAGACAAAGTTTTGTAATGGCTTAGGTTAAAATCATCACTATAAATAAAAGTCTCATTTTAATCCAATAGAGATAAACATTCATTTTTTCACTATTATTGCTCATAATTCTACTTTAGTCTAGATTTTGGAGAAGCCATTATTTATACCTTATATTAGAGGCAAAATTTTTTTATAGTAGAGTCTTGGATGTAAATATAAAAATTTTTATATCATAGATATTATTTCAACCATTATGATCTTTACAACTACAAAAACCTCTTTTAAATCATAATTGGCCAAGGGAAAGATTCAAGCTTGGTAGGATTTATTCAAGATAAGTATATATAACCTTAAATATTTAATTTAGTAGATAGACATTTCATAATAAAAAGGTTTGAATGTATAATTTTTTAATTTTAATCTCCTCGACACTTAAACCTAGTGTGGCTCTAAAGTTATTTAGTCTTTCCATTTTCCACCCTAGGTAACCTAGGCCTCCATTTTCCTACCATGTTTTCTTACCCACTTTAGTTTTTTTTAACCATCAACCTTGTTTGTGTTGAAGTATTTTTTAATATGATATTATCTTAATTACATTATCATTATAGATATATTTAGTGTTATTGAATTATATTGACTGATTATAGGCTTTGGAACCCTCTCCATTGATGTTGTGTGATAAGTACTCCTCTAGCTAGGTTTAGTGGATCTAATTGGTCACAAACCAATATAACTAAGTATTCAATAGTTTTTAGTTGATTTAAATTATTTAAATATGGATATATTAAGTAGGATAAGTTTCATATCTATTTTAATTCATTATATATAGTGTATAGATGTTTGAATCCATGGTATGACTTGAGTCTTCTAAGGATTACTTTTATACTCAATGACAAAGACAATGGAGTTAATTAATGACAAGGTTAAGTAGATTGAGGCATGAATCAACCATTCAATGTCATATTTAAGTGGTTTTAGATATGACTCTACCATGTGACTGATCAACTATTATTTTTAAAATGGGCACTAAAGTACTAGTAGGGCATCTTCCAACCCTAAAGATATAGCTCAAGTACATGATCAAGATATAAATATGGATGGATATATTCTCCTTTAAAATAAATATTAAAAATAATTAAAAATTTTCAATCAAAGTTTCAAAATAATAATCTCTTGTTCATAAATATCATTATATGTTCTATTTCATGGGATGCCATGAATAATTGTAACTACTATGAAAAATGTTTGTAGATGTATAATGCTTTGATATGACTAAAGGATTCTATAGTTTACCTTTATGTTCCATTAAAAAGACAAAGTAATTGGTTATTGACATGATTGAGTGGCTCAATTCATGACTTAGCCATGCAATATCATATTTGATCAACTCAAGAAATGACTTAGCGTTATAATTAATGAGTTGGGCATATGTTTATAAAAATGGGATCTAAAGTATTAATAGGGAAATTACCAATACACAATATAAATTATCCACTAGCCAAACCTCACAATTATATATATATATATATATATATATATATATATATATATATATATATATATATATATATATATATATATATATATATATAAAATTGTGAGGGTTGGTTAGTGGCTAATTTATATTGTGTATTGGCAGTTTCCCTATTAATACTTTATAGCCTAATAAAATGCTAAATGGATTTTTTTTTAATGTGGTGTTTTCCAATGAAGAGGATGTTATTATAAAGGAGTCAAGAAGCCATTGTGTGAATCTAAATAGTTGATAACCTAAAACCTCCATGTAATATACAGTTTTAATTATTAAATTATTGTGTGTACATGTGGTTGTGAGGTTTGATAAAAGATTTTATGATATTAATCTTCCCTCTTGAGATAACATAGGAAAATAATGATTGTAAGCAACATATTTGATGAGTGATAAGGAGGGAATATGAATTGGTAGATGCCAACTATTAAGGCAACTAAATATGGCATGGTAAAGATTTAAGGCCCTCCATAAAGTGTGTATGGGTAGAGGTAATGAATCTACATGAGAGGACATAGATAATAGAGAAATTGGGTTAAGAATGGCAAGTTAAGGACATACAACCAAGTGGATAAAAGATATTACATAGATAGAATGGGTAATGGAGTCTCTAGAGAAAATCGCCTCAGGGATGGTGGGACTTCAAAGAGAAAAAGTGATGGCATGGTAAAGAGAGGAGACATATAGTATCTAAAATACTATACTTATTAGTGTATACAAAGACCCACCTCAACATAAAGGGAAGTACTAATGGGAAGGTTTTTGAGAGAACAACCTAGAATAATAGGTGGAAGTGTGAATTACATGCACATTTTAAGGATGAGTTCAGGTTGATTTAGTAAATAATGAAATTAAGTCATAATCTAAATTAAGGATGAAACTCATTTAGAATGTATATTTCATCACAACTCTAAACTCCATTTTGTAGGGAGAAGGAGCTTGAGGTGATGCCCATAAGTTACAACCTTTCATCCATATGTGGAAAGGACTACAAGAAAGTTAGAAGTAGGGTATGGACACATCCAACCAATGGAAAGGTAAGGAATATCATGAAATTTTTACTTTCCACTATAAAAATAGAAAGTGACTTAGAAGACAAGTAAATAAGGAAATCAATAGACTATAAGATAATAATGATAGTCTTTATCATTGTAAATGAATAAAGCACCTTGTAACTCCAAATGTCATGAAATGTGAACTATTATATAATAAACTAAGCCTTATTTCTATGATTATATATTTTTAATGGTTATGTGACAAAAATTGTTATTATTGTCAATGTATATTGTTTATGTCTATCATAATTACCCAATGTGTATTGTAAATTAATAATATAAATATAGAGGACAATTAGTGGGTACCTATAAGTAGTATGTATCAATTCATTTCTAGTTTAGTGGGTCCCTATTTATATTAGACATGAGGTTGTGTTTGTCACAACAAAGTCTATAATAATATAGGATATTATAAATCATCACAAGAGTCTAAGAATAATTAGTTAATTATCAATTATAAATCCAATATTATTATCTTTTACATAATGGGCATTGACAAGAATATAAGAATAGTATAGGAAACTATCAATTATGAAGCCAATATTCTTATATTGTGTATAATGGGGATATGCCCATTCTACATAAGAATTTAATAATATAGGCAAAAATGGCATAGAACAAATATGAAAGCATGAAAAAATTATAAATTTGGATATTTTGTACAACCTTCAAATGTGTGATATTAAAACTAATGAATTCTTCCAATGATGGGATACCCTTGGCATCCATGATCATAAAAAATAATGGAACCCAATTCTCATCAACATGTGAAATGTGGGGATTCATGAATTATATTCATTAGGGTCATGTCCATGAAGTATATAAGAATAATTAGATTTTATAAATTATTAGGAAGTTAATATTATTAAATTTTGTATAATGGTCATGTGATCATTCTACAAGAATATATTAAGTATAATATTGTAAGAAAGGATGTCCTCTTTTTTGACCTAATAATATGATTGATCTAAATTAAGGTAGGTATAATTAAAAAATAAAAAAAGGATGGAAAGGTAAGGTATAAAATAAGGGTGCTATATGATACAATTGAAGTCTGAATTCTTCTAGGTTGACATAATATAATAGTAATGAAGCATGTCATACACTAATATTTATTGTGGGTTAGTAAAAAGAACACGACATAGTCAAACATGGTGAAGAGTTTAAGGATATAATTATAGTTTATCCTAATGATTATAATTAAATATATTATTATTACTAGTTGCTAAGTATATACTATGTCACTATCAATTTCTAGTTATGATCTATAACCAACATTTGATTCAAAATAATAAAAAAATTAATACAATAACTTAGAAATAAAATACATACACAACTAAGGTTGATAAGAAATAAATATAATCATTATAGAGTGTAAATAGTTTGAATTGAGTGTCCTAAAATTCTAATATAGAGCCTAAGTAGTATAAATATGGACCAAGAATTTATTTAGTCACCATTAAAGTGTTTTTTGAGATCTGTGTTGATTCCAAAAACTTAGGACTTTTTATCACTAGAGATCTTTGGATCTAACTTATAAAAGGTAGATTTTAGTTGATTTTGAATATAATATATCATCAACCTAGATACAATTAGTGAATTCATTATAACAATATCCATTAGTGAATATTAATTTTAATATAATGGTCCTTGTCAATAGATTTTACAATTTGAATCTGAGTTCATGATGTTTTAACTATGGTATGAGAAACTTGGCATGATCTATCCTAGTCACTTACTAGTCTCATATGTAAAATAAAATCATTTTTATGCTGAATTTCTATAATGCACTGATATATAGACATGTAGAATAATCTCTTGTAGTTGGGAAGTTACTATCCCTTGGAGATTATGGCTTCAAAAAAATATTATCTTAATGCAATGATAAGATGATACACATATAAATATCATTAGGTTTGGATGAAAAAGGTATATAAATTTTAATTTATCTAAGATGGTGAAAATTTCAAATAAAAGGGACTAAACACCCAATTCGTGATGATTACTCAAACTATTTAGATCTCAATAAATTATATGTACATTTTTGTAGCTTATTTTTCATTGTGATTTGAAGCTAACCTATGATTAATTATAATTATTACTTGTCCCCATAATGATTTGGGAAGTATAGATGGAAAATTTTCATGATAGATTGATATGATGACATGTGGAGTAATCCCTCTCAATCACTTGATCACAGGGATTAAAATCAAAGTATATTGAACATAGACATGTAAATTTATCGGATGGGGACACTTATCATGATATTTCCTACTTTATTAATAATTTATTATGAAAAATACAACCATTTTTATGTCAAAGGTCTATGATGCACTAATATATAAAAATGTGAATAAATATCATTTAGTCAAGAAGTTGCTAACCCTCAAAGCTTATAACTTTAAACATTGTTTGTCTTAATGTAATGACGGGACACCATGCTATCAATCTTGGAAGGTTAGGATGTTAAAAATATATAAAGTTTAATTCATCCAAGCTAGTGTAAATTTAGAATAAATGGGGTTAAACACTTGTTTATTGATGAGTCCTCATAATATTTAGAGATCAATAAAGTCATTGATTACCATTCAATATTAGGTAAAGAAGTGACACTTGGAAATCCAGATCTAAAGTATTTATAAAATGGAACATGATGGTACTAATGAATTAGTATTTATAATATTGATGTCTAACATCAAATTATAAAATTATAAATTATAAACATAGATATTATAGGAAAAAGTGGTCCCTTATTTGAGGTTTTGGAACTGGGGCATGTTAGTCAAAACATAATGGGCATCCACCAATTCTACACATAAAGAACCTAATAATAATATTGGAAATTATAACTTAATAAGCTAATATTTTAATCTTTAAAAATATAAAATGGGAATGTGCCCATTATAAATAATTATAAAAAATAATTAATAAATTACCATTTATTAGGAATTTAATATTCTTATATTTTATATAATAGGCATGTGGCCAGTCTAGAAGAATATATTAAGAATAATATTGTAAGAAATGATGTATTTTTTGTTGACCCAATGGTCTAGTTCATCAAATCAATCCTTTAGGATGTCTAAAACATCATGGAACTAAAGCCACTCCTTCATGACATCTTTATTATTATTTAGGTATATGGGACTCTATCCAATCCAATGCATACATGGATAGAGAGTTTAAGAAATAGATGTGCACAGTTCTTGTAATGTTATCTTAATGGATAAAAAATTATAATATTTTTAACACAAATGACCCAATATAAAAATAGTTTTTATTTGATTTACCTTATCTAAATATGGATATATTAGGTAGGATAAGTTACATGTCTATCTTAATTCATTGTATATAGTCTATAGATGTCTGATTCCATGGTATGACTATACGATTCTGTGCTTAACTTTTATACTCAATGATAAAGACAATGGAGTTAATTGATGACAAGGTTAAGTGGATTGAGGCATGACTCAACCATGTAATGTTATATTTGAGTGGATTGAGATATGTATTTACCATGTGATTGATGAACTAGTATTCTTAAAAATGGGCACTAAAGTACTAGCAGTACATCTTCCAACCCTAAAGATATATATCAAGTACATGATAAAGATATAAATATGGATGGATATATTCTCCCTTAAATTAAACCCTAAAAATAATTACAATATTTAAATCAAATTTTGAAAATAATTATCTCTTGTTCATGAATATTATTATATGTTCTATTTCATGGGATGCCATTACTAATTATAAATACTATGAAGTATGTTTTTAGATGTATAATGTTTTAATATGACTGTAGAATTATATAGTTTACCTTTATACTCAATTACAAATATAAATGAACTGATTATTGACATGGTTGAGTTTTTAGTGCCTTACTTAGCCATGTAATTTCATAGTTGATCAGCTCAAGATATGATTTAATGACATAATTTATGGGCATGTGTCTATAAAAATGGGATCCAAAGTACTAGTAGGGCAATTGCCAACACACAATCTAAATCAACTGTTACCCAATCCTCATGACTATAAATATAGATATTTGGCCTACTAATAATGATGTTAAATGGCATTATGGTTAATGTGTGGTTTTCTAATGAAGAGGATGTTATTATAAGGAAGGAGTCGAGGAGCCCCTATGTGAAGTTGAAGAGATGATAGCCTAAAACTCCATGTTATACACACACACAGAAACACACACACACACATAGTGTGTGTGCTATATATATATATATATATATATATATATATATATATATATATATATATATATATATATATATATATATATATATATATATATATATATATATATAACATGGAGGTTTTAGGCTATCATCTCTTCAACTTCACACAGGGGCTCCTCAACTCCTTCCTTATAATAATATCCTCTTCATTAGGAAACTACACACACACACACACACACACACACACACACACACACACACACACACACACACACACACACACACACACACACACACACATTCATTATTTAATTAATGTGTGTGCATGTGGGTGTGAGGTTAGATAAAAGAGGTTATGATATGTATCTTCCCTATTGAGATAACATAGGAAAATAATTATTTAAAGCAACATATTGGAGGAGTTACAAGGAGTATGAATTGGTAGATTCTATCTATTAAAGAAACTAGATATGACATGCCAAAAAGTCAAGGACCTATATAAAGTGTGTATGGTTAGATGGAATGAAGCTCCATGAGAAAACATAGAGAAGAGAGAAATTAGGTTAAGAATGGAAAGTTAAGCACATACAACCAAGAGAATATAAGATAATCCATAGAGATAATGGGAAATGGTATATATAGAGAAAATCACCTCAGGGTTGATGGGACTTCAAATAAAAAAAGTGATGGCATGGTAAGGAGAGGAGACATATAGTCTCTAATTAATATACTTGGTAGTGTATGAAAAGACCCACATCAACATAAAGGTAAGTACTAAGAGGAAGGTTTTTGAGATCACAACTTAGAATAATAGGTGGAAGGGTGAATTACATGCACATTTTAAGGATGAGTTGAGGCCAATTCAGTAAATAATGGAATAAGGAACACTCTGCATGAAGGACAAAACACATTTATAATGTATATTTCATCATGAAGCTAAACTCCATCTTGTAAGGAGGAGTAGCTTGAGTCGATGCCCATAAATTAAAACCTTTCATCTAAATGTAGAAAGGACTCCAAGAAATTTAGGAGTAGGGTGTGGATGCATCTAACCAATGGATATGTAAGGAATATCATGAAAGTTTAACTTTCCACTATAAAAATAGAAATTTCCTTAGAGGATAAGGAAATCAATTGATTATAAGATAATAGTGATGGTATTGATCATTGTAAATGAATTAAGCACCCTGTAACCCCAAATGTGCATGTAATATGAACTATTATATAATAAAATGAGCCTTGTTTCTATGATTGTATATTTTTAATGGTTATGTGATAAACATTGTTATTATTATTATTATCAATGTATATTGTTTATGTCTATAATTATTATCTAACGTGTATTATAAATTAATAAGATACATGCACATGACAATTAGTGGGTCCATATAAGCAATATGTATCAATTCATTCTTAATTTAGTGGGTCCCTATTTAAATTAGACATGGGGTTGTGTTTGTCACACCAAAGTCTATAATAATATAGGTAATTATAAATTATCACAAGAGTCTAAGAATAATTAGGTAACTATCAATTATAAATCCAATATTATTATCTTTTACACAATGTGTATTGACAAGAATATAAGAATAATATAGTAAACTATCAATTATAAATCCTATATTCTTATATTGTGTATAATGTATACATTCCCATTCTACAAAATAATTCAAGAATATAGGAATAAATAACATAGAGCAAATATGAAATAGTGCAAAAATAGGTTTTTTTCCTATTGTGGAAAACATTCAAATGTGTGATTAAAAATAATGAATTCTCCTAATGATGGGATACCCTTGGCATCCATGATGATAGAAAATAATGGAACCCAGTTCTCATCAACATGTGAAATGCTTGGGGATCCATGAATTATATTCATTAGGGGCATGCACATGAAGTATCTAATAGTAACTAGGATTTTATAAATTATTAGGAAGTTAATATTATTAAATTTTAAATAATGGGCATGTGACCATTCTACAATAATATATTAAGTATAATATTGTAAGAAATAATGTCCTATTTTTTGACCTAATGGTATGGTTGATCTAAACTAAGGTGGGTATAATTAAAAAAGAAAAATATGATGGAAAGGTAAGGTATAAAACAAGGGTGATCTATGATACAATTGAAGTTTGAACCCTTCCAAGTTGAATTGCTATAATATTAATGAAGCACATCATAAACCAATATTTGTTGTGGGTTAGTAAAAAACACACAACATAGTCAAACCTGGTGAAATTTTGAAGGATATAATTTTAGTTTATCCCACTAATTACAATTGAATATGTTGTTATTACTAGTTGTTAAGTATATAATATGTTACTAATAATTTGTAATTGTGATTTATAACCAAATATTTGATTCAAAATAATAAAACATTCAATCCAATCACTTAGAAATAAAACATATACATAACTTAGCTTGATAAGTAAAACATATACTTATTATAGAGTGTAAATGGATTGAATTGAGTGTCCTTAAATTCTAATGCAGAGTCTAAGTAGTATAAAGATGGACCAACAATTTATTCAGTCACCATTGAAGTGTTTGTTGAGATATGTGTTGACTTCCAAAAACTTAGGAATTTTTATCACTAGATATATTTGGATGATAACATGGAAAAGGTAAATTCAAATTGATTTCAAATATAGTATATCATAAATATAGATACAATTAGCGAATTCATTACAAAAATATCCATTAGTGAATATTAATTTTAATATAATGGTTCTTGTTAATCATTTTTACAATTTCAATCTAGGTTAATGATGTTTTAACTATGGCATGGGACACTTGGCATGATCTCTCCTAGTCACTTACTAGCCTCATATGAAAAATAAAACCATTTTTTATGTTGAAGGTCTATAATTCACTGATAGATAAACACGTGGAGCAATCTCATGTAGTTGGTAATTTACTAACCCTGAAATATTATAACTTGAAAAATTATTATCTTAACACAACAATAAGATGATACACATATAAATATCATGAGGTTGGGATGTAGAAGGTATATAAATTTGAATTTATCTATGATGGTGAAAATTTCAAATCAAAGGTATTAAACACCCAATTAGTGATGATTCCTCACACTAGTTAGATCTTGATGAATTCTACCTACATTTTTATGACTTGTTTTTCATTATGATTTGAAGCTAATCAAGGATTAAATAAAATTATTATGTGTCCCACTAATGATTTTTTAAGTATAGATGTAAAATTTTCATGATAGATTTATATGATGACATGTGGATCAATCCATCTCAATCACTTGATCATAGGTGTTAAAAGCCTAATATATTGAAAATAGAATTGTAAAGTTGTAGGATGGGGACACTTATCATGATATTTCCTAATTTATTACTCGTTGATTATGAAAAATACAACCATTTTTATTTATAATATATGTGATGCATCAATAGATAAATATTGTATAATCAAAAAGTCACTAACCCTTTAAGCTTACAACTTTAAAAATTGTTTGTCTTAATGAAATGATGAGAAAACACATATATCAATCTTGTGAGGTCAGGATGTTTAAATTATACACATTTTAAATCATTCAGGCTGGTGTAAATGTAGAATAAATGGGTTTAAACACTTTTTTAGTGATGAGTCCTCATAATATTTATTTATCAATAAAGTCATTGATTGTCATTCAATATTGGGTAAAGAAGTGACACTTGTAAATCTAAATCTAAGGTATTTATAAAATGGAACATGATGGTACTAATGAAATAGTATTAATAATATTGATTTCTAAAG
>JARHVA010010457.1:17500-50000 GCA_037957365.1 Torreya grandis | reverse complement strand
CATTACTTTTCCCATTTTTAATGTAGTTTTTAGATCTCTAATATCCATAAAATTCACACACATAACTCTATTGGATTTCTTCAAATTGATCTATTAGTGACACTAAGTAAGTACATGAAGTCCATCTCATCTACTTGTTTAATGTCATTAATATTAGGTTAAATCAAACATAAATAATAATAAATAAAAAGACTCAATAAATATATTTCCATATACAAATGCCACATCACGTATGAATACAAGGAAATCATATAATCCCATATATTCCATCATATGCATCTAAATAGTACAAATCAACTAACTGATCATAATCATATCATATTAATTAAATAAGATAATTTGTTTATAACATAAGAATAATTGAAATAATCCAAATATTCATAACATGATATTAATTCACAACTTCATGTTTCCTCATATAACTCATTAATGACCCATTTCATTTTAGGTTCCATACACATACAACATCTATACCATGGAAATACATAGATACATATATAAATATAATTACATGATGTATCATTATTATAAATATATCACTAGATATTTATCCATTATATAAATATGTGTATTTAGTCATATTAACATATCTAACATTCACTTTTATAAACCTATAGTCTATATAACATAAAGATTCTTAAAAACAACTGATCTTTAATAATCAACATTCTACAGGCTTTAACTTAAAAGCCTCAAACATTTCAACATATTTAGATACATACATTTAAATTCATGTGTGTGTGTGTGTGTGTGTGGGCATGTACACACACACAGACACACACAAATGTATGCATGCATGCATGCATACATACATACATACATACATACATATATATATATATATATATATATATATATATGTATGTATGTATGTATGTATGTATGTATGTATGTATATATATACATACATATACATATATACATGTGTGTGTGTACTAAGCATGGATGAAATTTGGTGGTTATAAAACATTTAACTCAGGAATGGTTTTATTATTTAAGTAGAATTTGGGTGTCTAATTTATAACAATGGTTTATAAATGAAGTTAAAATTTGTTACTTTGGATTAGTTAATCTTATATATATGTATGTATGTATGTACAGACACACACACACACACACACACACACACACACACACACACACACACACACACACACACACACACACACACACACACACACACACACACACACACACACACACACACACACACACACACACACACACACACACAAAAAAAACACACACACACACACACACATACATACATATATAAGATTAACTAATCCAAAGTAACAAATTTTAACTTCATTTACAAACCATTGTTATAAATTAGACACCCAAATTCTACTTAAACAATAAAACTATTCTCAAGTTAAATGTTTTATAACCACCAAATTTCTTCCATGCTTAGGTGTTTTTATTAAATTACATGACTCGACCTATTTACCATAACACAATTTTATAACAAAAAATAAAAAAGTATATTTGAGTAGTTCATTAAGTTAATAGGTTGAAAAACACCTATATCTCTCCACACTAAACTACACATTGAAGTAACACCTAGTCCTAAAACTTAATAAAATCAATAAATGTTTAATAAAAATAAATATTCCATTCCATTATTTATATTTTTCCTTTATGTCAACTCAAATAGGAAACCAAATAAAACCCTACTTTTTTATATCTTCATGCTACTCAAACGCATAACCATATACACAAGGCTTAAGATTATATGTACTTATCCCTGTGGATGGTTTGTACCCATCCCAAAGGTTATTTACATATATATTTATGTTATATTTATTTTTATAAATAATTATAGAATTCATTCAAAGATTGAGACATATCCATAAAATAGGCACCAAATATACCTAAATATATTTGAAGCCATAAATTCAAAAGAGTATATCTACTATACCTTCATGCACAAAAGTCTATTGAATAAATATTAGACTTGACCTCTTTTAAATATCACATATATAATGAGAGGATCCTCCTACATCAATTAATAAAAATTTACAAAATAACATGAATTAGCAACATGAATTAAATCTGATTGAACACTTGAAAAGATTGAATTGATTGTAGGCCACTTCAAGGGAGCATCTTCCTTTGAGCAATCTCAATACAATAATTTTGTGGATGCCTTCATTGGACTCAAAACTTACTTATATATGAATTCTAATCTAAGTAAGTAATACTTCCCATAAATGTGGGATAAAACAAAATGCTCACAAGATGACTTATAAATCATATACGTCTACAACAAATACTAAACTAACAAAGTAAAGAAAAGAGATATCATGGGTTCATAATATACCCTCCCTCTTAGAAAAATATTTATCCCCAAAGATTTAGATGTGAGAATTGGTAGTGAATCTAAAATCATGGTTCCCATGTTACATCCTTTAATTGTATTATATTGCATTGAATTAAAACCTTAGTGATGGAGTGGGAGAAAAGTTGGAATGTGTGCCTGTCTAGGATTGCCTTTGGCTCAAGAAGAATAGATCCTTCATTATCAAGTTTTGGTAAAATAGTCTGCACTCTGATGTTTATGTTAAGAACTTTCTTCAAACAAGAGACATGAAATACTAGGTGAACTCAGGAAGAAGGTGGGAGCTCTAAATTATAAGCAACTAATTCAATGTTCTGAAGAACCTTATAGGGCCCATAAAACTTGGGAGCTAGCTTATGATGCCCTTTGAGGTTTAGGGATGATTTCTTGTAGGGATTTAAGTGAATAAAAACCATATCACCTAATTGAAAAGTGCACTTATAATTTTTTTGATCTTCCTATGGTTTCATTTGATTTTGTACCATATGAAGATTTTACTAGAGGGTATTAAGAGTCTGATCCTAGGTTTAGAGAATTGTGTCGACTGTTTAAACTAATGAACTATTGGGGGTATACAGAAGGAACACTAGTGGTGTTTGACCATAGAATAATTAATATGGAGTATTTTTTATTAAAGTGTGGTAGGAGGTATTGTACCACCATTTGGTGAGTGGGAGCCACTTTGACTACTGATGTTGTTCTGAGGTGAAGCAATGAAGGAAAGTTTTCAAGCATTTGTTGATAATTTTAATTTGGCCATCCATTTATGGATGATACCTAGAACTCATCTTTAGATGGGTATCAGTGCATAAAAATAGTTCTATCTAAAACTGTATGGTGAAGGTTACATCATGATTTAAGACAATGGATGAAGGAATGCCATGAAGATAAAAAATCTAGTCTAGGAAAATTTGTACAATTGTGGAGGTGGTATAGGGATAGGTGAGGGCTAAAAAATGACTATATTTATAGAGGTGATTAACCAAAATAAATATCAATATTTTTCATTTATATTTTAGGATCCCCTCATTGAAATCCATGGAAATATCTATCTAAATCCTAGTAGGGATGGGCAAGGGTTTGAGCAACCTAGGGATGAGTGTTGTTTCACCCTTATTACATTGGTAGGTATCATATTCAACCACAATCTATTGAATTTCCTTTTTCATTCCATTATAAAATAAGTTTCCTCATTCCCACTCATAATTTTTGAGAAAACATAAGTACCCTATGGATGGATAAGTATGGAGTTCATATAATATAGCATCCTAAAGATTTGTGCTTTGGGGAAGCACCAGACAACCCTTGTATCGTAGAAAAACACCATCCCATGAATAATGTGGTGAAATCAATGGTTAGTGGCCAATTTTTGAATGATTAGAGATAATGAGGATTCGTTGACATACCCTTGTTGTATAGTGTCAAACTAATTTATAAGAGGCATAGAAATAGATGAAAGGGAAGTTTGGTCTGCAAATGTGCAAGATAGAGCATCAACCACAATATTGTCCTTACCCTTTTTTCAAGTGATATCATAGTCATAACCCATGAGTTTACTGATACATTTATATTGTGATGGGGTAGAAACCCATTATTCCAAAAAATATTTTAGACTCTAGTGATCAGTTTTGATGCAAAAATGATTTCCTAGTAGGTATGGTTGCTACTTGTATACTACATGAACAATGACCATCATTTCCTTCTCATAAGTAGAGATCACTAAATTATTTACCAAAAGGGCTTTGTTAGTGAATGAAATGGGGTATCCTTATTAGAGGATAAAAAAACCAAGTCTATTACTAAAAGCATCACTTTCATAGTGAAGGTCTTGGCAAAATATGGCATAGCTAGAATAGGTGTAGTACACATAGCTTGTTTTAATTTTTCAAATGCACACTCAGTAACTTGTGTCTAATTAAAAGCATAATTTATCAATATATTTATTAATGGAACTAAAATATTCTTCTAATCCTTGAAAAACTTGTGATAATATCTAGTTATCCCAAAAAAACATGGAGGCTCTTGAGTGTTTTAGGATGCGACCAATTTTTCATGGAAACTATTTTTCAAGATCCACCTAAAATCCTTGGGTTGAAAAAATATGCCCAAGATAATCCACTTCATCCTAGCCAAAAGTAAATTTGGAATATTTTTCATAAAGATGATAGTTAGAGAGAAGTTGTAGTGTGAGCTCTAGATGTTGGAGATGCTCAGACCATGTTCTACTATACATGAGGATATCATCGAAGAAGACCAACATGAATTTACATAGGTAGGTCTAGAATATTTTATTCATAAATTCCTAGAATATTGAAGGGGAATTAGTGAGGCCAAAGGGCATGACTAGAAACTCATAATTTCCATCATGCGTGTGAAAAGCTATCTTAAGGATATCATCCTCATGAAGCTAAATCTGGTGATATCTAGAGTGGAGATCCATCTTGGAGAAAAAATGAGTGTCATGAAGCTCATCAATAATAGGGATCAGGAACTTATCCTTGATTATGAGGTGATTAATTACATGAAATCAATGTAGAGGTGTCATGACCCATATGTTTTCAAAACAAGCAGAATTGGGGAAGAATATGGGTTGGTACTAGGGCAAATAATTCCTTGCTTTAGTAAGCCTTGAATGAGCATCTCCATCTTAATATTTTTATAAAAGGGTAGAGATAAGGCTTGATATTAAGAGGAATGATTATAGGAAGGATTTGAATATGGTGGTCCTCTATCCATGAAGGTGGAAATCTATTGGTTCAATAAAGACATGTGCATACCTCTGTAGAATGGTTTATAGATCAGGAGTAGTGGAGATTGTTAATGGTTACATTTGAATGGAATGGAGCTAGGTAATGATGCCATGTGAATTATTATTGATAATATTTTCCATGTGATATAAACTGATGATGCTAAGAGATCTTGGTTATAAGCCTTTCAATGTGTGTTTATGCCCATTTTCTAAAAATTGCATCCAAAGTTTAGCAAAATCCCATAAGATGGGTCCAAGTGTGCGTAACCACTGGGCTCCAAAAATAACATCACATTCACCTAAGGGCAAGGTAAACATGGTGGAGTACAAGTTATAATTTCTAATTGAGATACACATATTGTGACACTTCCCTTTACAAGGTAATGTGTCCCTATTGGAAATCATGACTTTAAGTTAAAGCAAGGATGAATAAAACAATTATCCTATTTGGTGATTTTAGGGTCAATGAATTTATGAGTGATACTTGAATCAATGAGTATTGTGAGAGGGATATTCTTGAAATAACCCCTAAGCTATATGGTTTTTTGGGCAGTGACTCTTGCTAAGGCATATAGAGAGATATATGGTTGGTCGTCTTGAGAAGTAGGTTTCACAATCAACTGAGCTTCCTATGGATCATCTATTATATCCTAAACATCTTCCTAATATTTAGTTGTAGGTGGAGATTCCGCATATAATAGGTAGAGATTTTGATCGACACATTAATGTCCCTGAGTGAATTTATCATCATAGTTATAACATACTCATTTTTCACTATAGGCTTGCATCTATGCTTTAGTCAAACACTTGATAGGGGTGGTTTTGGGAGCTGACATTGTTTGAGATCATTTTGGAGCTATATTTTTGAAGGGAGAAAAATTGGATTTGAATTGCTACTAAGATATGATCTTATCCTCTATCAACTTAGCCAACCCTAAGGCTTCCATCATTGTGTTGGGCTGAAATATTTTAAGCTTAGATCAAATTATATCCTTTAATCCATTGATAAATCAACTCCTAAAGAATTCATCAGATAATCCCTCTATGTGATTGGCCAATTTTTCAAATTTTGTTTAATATTATCTCATGGTTCTTATTTGGTGAAGTTTAGTAAGTGTTATAGTGAATTCATGAAAAGTAGTAAGGCCAAACCATTGTAAAATAAGGTTGAGGAAATTAGTCCATATGGGTTCATCATGAGCCTTGGTATACCAACGATACCATTGAAGAGCTTCAAGTTCCAAGTGAAAGGATGGAAGTGGGACCTTGTTGGCATCAAAAGTATTATGCAGACTAAAATATTGTTCTACTTGATAAATCCATCTAGTTGGATTTAAACCATTTAATTTTGGAAAATTAAGCTTTAACCCATGATAATTGTTGGAAAAAGAAAATACAGTGTCTGAAGAAGACTCTAGATGTCATCTATTGTTCATGGTGGTATGTTGAAGATTGAGGTCAATATTTTTTTCATCAAGATCTTTGATGTGGGTTTTGAGGGTAGCAATTTCATTTTTCATGTTTTTTACTCCTATTTGGGTTACTACCATGACCTGAATAACACACACACACACACACACACACACACACACACACACACACACACACACACACACACACACATTACAATGGATAAGAAAAATAGAGTTAAGACATATTTAGTCAAGATTTTTTTGAATTTGGGCAAAATAGAAGGGGTAAAGGGGATTTTAATATTTTTTTTGTAATGGGTGTATGATTAACAAAGACAAGGGAAATTTAAGGAGTGAAAATGGAAAAACTAAAAAATTGGTCAAACAGGGACAAAGGAGTAGAATGAGATGATAAAAATAGTGGAAATTTTATAAGGCAAACAAACAAAAATAGAAGTTATGAAAAAACACAAAAAAAGGAAATTTGAGATTTAAGAGAATGAGGAGTGGAATTGGGATATAGGACCTCAAGGAAGAAAATGTAGGGAGTTGAATTTCAAGAGTCTAGATAAAGTTTCAGGATCAATGGGGCTAGAAATGGAGAGATATTGTAAAAAATAGAAAAAATTACTTTTTTTTCTTCTTATTTTTGATTTATTTTTTTTGATACTCTACAGATGGTTTTTAGATTCTAGTTTCTATCAAACATCTACTATAAGTCCTCTAATAGTCTATAGATAATCTGTTGATTGATTATTTTGAGTCTACTAGATATATTCTAAAACTGATAGAAATGGGCCCCATGTTTCAATGGCTACCTAAGGGTTTTAAAAATCACTATGGCTACTAATGTCATCTAAATGATTACCACTCTCTAAAAAAAATTTGGACATAGATTTATCTCTATGAGATAGCTCTTGGTTTTCTTCACGGATGAGAACGACTCAATCAAGAAGGGGACATTGCCCATTTTGTTGGTAGGTCCTCTCAATGGGACACCTACTTTGGGGTTCTTGTGGTACTCCTCACAATGAGTTTTAAGGATTTCACCCAAGCACTTCCCACAATTATATGGTCAGATTTTCACCTTGATCCAAAATAGATTATTATGCTATAAGAAAATACTTAAATAAATTATGTAATGGAATAGAGTTATTTCTAAAAAAATATTATGCAGAAGAATAAAGTGAAGACTTTTTCAAGGAAAAAAATTTGGCCCTGGAAAGCACTCTGATACTAGATGAGAGGATCCTCCTACAACAATTAATAAAAATTCACAAAATAACAAGAATTAGTAGCATGAATTAAATCTTATATAACACTTGAAAAGATTGAATTGATCGTAGGCCACTTTGAGGGGGCATCCTCATTTGAGAAATATCAATACAATAATTTTGTGGATGCATTCATTGGCCTCAACACTTACTTATATATGAATTATAATCTAAGCAACTACTACTTCCCATGGATGTGGGATAAAACAAAATACTCACAGGATGACTTGCAAAGCATATGCATCCATATCAACTACTAAACTAACAAAGTAAACAGAAGAGATATCATGGGTTCATAACATATAAGGACAAATGCAAAGTATAACTAAATGTTTTTAAGTAAAACTTAGTCATTAACAAAACCTAAAACTTTTTATAAATAAGTTTTGAAATTTATTTTATAACTAAGACCATAATTAAACCTTGGTTTTATCTATCTATCCATAGATACAAAATACATAATTATTTAATACGGGTTAGGATTTATATTTATTTGACCTTATGGGTGGGTTTAACCCATTTCCATGGTCAATTACATATAATTCCCTATATATATTTTTTAGATCTATTCAAAAATAAAAAGACACAATTCAATAAATTTAATGAAACATATAAGAATAATTTATAAATCATTTCACAATGATAAAACAAATTTTTTTAAATCATCAAACCCAACATGAGAAATGCAGTCTAGGTTTGTCCAATATCCCAATTCTTTTTCCAAAAACTATTGTCATCCCTTATATTTTCCTTAAAACCTTATGCCCTCCATATCTCCCCTTAAGATTGAGTTATACATGCCAAATAAAATGAACCACCCCATAAAACTAGGTCTCACATTAATGAATATCTAGTTCTATAATACTTTTATGCATTTTTATCATGGTGGTTGGCCATAACTTCACTACTAATCGAGTTATTCAAAAACCAAATGTAAAGATTTAAAAGCCATGAAGTTCACCAAAAGTCTCCCTTTGATTCCAAAAATCATTGGTATGTAAATTCCTTGAATCCAATTTTGCTCGATGCCCTTGATTCTAATGAATATGCTTTATTTCATAATCATCTCATTATTATGGTTAAAAAGATTGGTATTGAATTTTAATAAAAATATAATATCTTTTGCTTATAAAATATAACCCCTATTAAATCAAACATGGGTCTCTAAATTATACCATAAACTTCCTCACACACACATATACCTTTAATTAATACATCAAACATTTAATAACTAATGCTTAAGACATGACACCCATTTAACCCCTATGGTTTTCACCCATTTTAAACTAGTAGAGTGTTTTAGACAAGAAAGATAATGAAATGAGGTAGTCATACAATAATAATCACAATAAAGTACCACTCCATAAAACATTTCCTTTTTGACTTTGCACACTAGTAGGGCCATAATATAATATTACTTCATAGGTTATGACAATTTATTTTATAAATTGTAACCAATAATACATTAAAAATATGCAATATCATCAAAACCACTACATGTAAAGACTAAATTAATATGTAACATAATCAATGAAATATCAAAACAAACATAACCAAATTGTAATAATATTCTATCATGGTGTGTGTAGGGGGTTTAGTCTCATTATCTCATCCCCCAACATCTCCATATAATCTAACCTCTCTAATGATACCCTCCCTCAGTCATAGTCTAGAGAGTGGACTCCATCCTTCATCCATCTCAATATAATAAACAATATTTAGACCATATCACAAAATAATCCATAATAAATTGTTATAATTGAACAAACCAAAAAAACATGATCATAATGTACCATACAAAAATATGAATAGCTAACAAACAAGCTAATGATCATGATGATAAATAATATATGAATATCAAAAATATAGCTATCGATAATATAACCAATCATTAACCATAAAATCTAGAAATTAATAGATTAATGAGTCTAGATGAAAATTAGGATGTAACTTCCTTTCCCCTAAAAAGGGTCATTGCCCTGATGACACTTATTTCAACAAAAATTCTAAAATAAAATAATATTTAATAGAAAATAAACATAATATCTAGCAAAACAATAAGCAAAAAATGTGGAAACAACCTATAAAAATCTTCATAGTCTTCCCAAGTGGTACTATCTTTAGAATATTGGTCCCACTGACCTTGTACTATGACATTTCTCTATTTCACAAATTAAGTTTGCAAGTGTTAATTATTTTTTATAGTTCTAATGTGACCATCCTAAGATCTATAACCTATAAATCATTCCAATACAATACATTATAAGGATTAACAACATAGTTTTTAAGATAAGACATATGAAAAACATTATGCATGAATGCTAAAGTTGGTGGAAAAATAAGCCTATACACCACATGATTGATAAATTCTAAGACCTCAAAGGGTCCCACATATCTAGGAGATAACTTGGATAATATCCAAAATTTAATCAAGTTTTTATGGGGTTCAACCTATAGATATACTTTGTCTCCCACTAAAAACTACCATGTTATTCTTTTCACATCATCTTAGTTCTTCAGTCTAACATTGGATTTAGCCAACCTTTGCCTCATCAACTTAACTTACTCTTCCATTTTCAAAAGCATATCTAGACCAAATACTACCCTATCTTCTAGCATGTCCTAATTGATTAGTGTTATACACCTTCCATATAATGCTTCAAATTGAGCCATTTTTAGAGTTTATTGGTATGAGTTGTTGTAGGCAAACTCAACCAACGGATGATATGCTTCCCATTTATATTGTTGGTTTATGCAATACATTCTTAATATATCTTCTAAGACCTTTTTCACCCTTTATGTTTGACCATATGTTTTTGGATACATTTTACTAAAGTTAAATTATGTGCCTAAAGTTGAACTAAGAGTTAACTAGAATCTAGAAGTCATTTTTGGGTCCCTATCTAAAATAATATTTTTTGGAAACCTTTGAAATATATACACTTATTTCATTAATATCTTCATAATCATAGGTGCATCATCTAATATATTACTAGGAATGAAGTAAACTACTTTGGTGAGTTTATTAAAAACCACCAAAATCATGTCATGTCAGTTTTGAGACATCAAAAAACCTTGGACAAAGTCCATGTTAATGACTTCCCACTTCCATTTTGGTATGATATTTGTGTATATAAACCTAATAGGATGCACATGCTCAATATTAACTCATTTACATTATAAATATTATGAAATAAAATATAATGCTTCTTTATTAATTCCTTTCTAGAAGTATAATGACCTTAGCTCTACTAAGAGTTTAGTCATACTTGGATGACCTGAGTATGAGCATTATGTATTTCTTGAGTACTAAACTCCTAAAATTCATATTTTATATTACATAAACCCTTTTTTCACCTTAAATCATCATTCTCAAACTTGAATCCATAATTATTAGGATCTTGAGCATTCTAAGATAATGACATGTTTACCTATGTATAATATTCATCTCCTAGAGAAAATTTAGCTACTTGTCTATGAATGGTACTCTAGATCATAGCCAAGGTTGATATATATATATATATATATATATATATATATATATATATATATATATATATATATATATATATATATATATATATATATATATATATATATATATATATAATACTAAGGGAATTTTTACCCCTATTTTATTTACCTTTTATGTAGTTAATATCAAAATCATAATTTGAGAAGAACTCAAGTTGTTGCCACTAACATGCATTCATATTAGGTTGGGTGAACATATACCTAAACCCCAAGTTGTTAGTCTTGAGATCAAATGATTTTCCTAATAAATAATCCTTCCAAACTTCTAAGGCATGAACTATTACAACCAATTATAGAACATGTGTGGCATAATTTGCCTCATACAACTTCTAATTTATGGATTCATAATCCGCAATAGAACATTTTTGTTTAATAACTTCTCCAACACAATCTCTTGAAGCATCAATTATTACTAAGAATTGGCCATTTATATTGGGAAATATCAACATTAGTGCCAAGGTAAGACTTATTTTCATCCCCTAAAAAGCTTCCTCACACTTTTTAGACCACACAAATCTTTGATTTTTCTATTGAAGAGAGGTAATAGGATTTTATATCTTGGAGAAGTTTGGCACAAATTTCCTATAATATCCAACCAATCCCATAAAAATAATAACTTCATGAATTTTTTTAGGTGTCAGCCACTCCATAATGGATTTTATCTTTAGAAGATCCATAAAAAATCCTTCTTTAGATATAATGTGCCCAATATATTGTACCTTTTTATGAAAGAAGGCACATTTGGATAGCTTCCCAAAAATTTTATGTTTTTTAAATTTTTTGTAAAATAATATTCAAATGTTCTAGATGATCCTCCTTAGATTATGAATAAGTTATTATATCATCTCAAAATACCAACATAAAATGATCCAAATAATCCCTGAACACACTATTCACAAGATTCAAAATTGTTATAAACACATTCATTTGCCTAAAAGGAAGAACTATGAACTCATTATGTCCATAACAATATTTGAAAGTTATTTTCATAATGTCTTCCTCACTAATTCTTAATTGATGATATCATGCTTGAAAATCAATGTTTGATAAAATTGATACTCCATATATTTGACCAAAATGATCATAAATGTGAGGTAGAGGATACTTATTTTTGATTGCTACTTTATTCAACATCTTATAATCAATACATAGGTGAAGGGTTTTATACTTATTTTTAATGAACATAACTATTGCACCCCATGGTGACATGCTTGGTCAAATCAACCCTTTAAACAAAAACTCTTGTAGTTTAGCCTTTAACTCTACTAATCTGGTTTTTGTAATTCTATAGGGGGCTTTAGACTATGGTTCAGTTTCTGATTGATATCAATTGAGAAATCAAACTCTTTTTTAGGAGGTAAACCCAATAATTTTATTGGAAAAACATCCTAAAAATCTTTAAGAAGAGGAAAATCCTTAATGGAAGGTTCCTTTGATTCCTCCATCTCATTTATTTTAACAATAAATTTTTTATGTTCTTTCTTTAACTAAATTTCAGAAAGTTGTCTAATTTTTATCTCCCTCTTTACTCCTTATATTTGGGTTTGTTTTCCCAAATCATCTAAACATTCTACATTTTAAAGAAAATAATCCAACTTATATTTATGCTGAGCTAACCAATTTGCTCTTAGGATAACATCATATGACCCTAGTGGTTCTACAAATAGATCCACTACCATAACGACTTCAAGTAATTTGATCTCAGCTTTGACCAAACATTTATCAACTTTGACCTTATATTTATTCCTATATTGAATTGACCATGCATTTTCCATAATTTTAGATTTTTTAAACAACTTGTTAAGCATTTTATGAACAATAAAAGATTCAATAGCTCTTATGTCAATCAAAATTAAAATTGGATGACCAAATAAAATACCTGACAACTCACTAGGATAAGATTGAAACTTAGCTTGATGGTTGTCAATATCTGCATGAATTTTCTATTGAAAATATCATTGATGTGGATAATATTCTTTATTTTTAACATATGACTTCCCCTAAGTACATTTCCTAGCATAATGATCACCTGTACAGATGAAGCATCTACCTAGTGGTCCCTTCTTATTAGAATGTTGATTTCTCTTAAAACCTCCCTTGAAACCATTTCCTAGTTTCTTGTTCCCTAAATCATTTATAAAATTTTCACTATAGTTCTTGAATTTATTTTTAGAGTTTCCACTCATTTCCCAATTCTTCTTTTTGAAAGTAATTTTATGACCTCCAAACTTTTTATTGAATTTATCTCACCTGAGCAAATTAATTCAATTTCTAATCCTACTTTAATACCTTTTCAAAACTTGATCCATAGTGTATGTTCCATGTACATCCACCTCACATATAATTGGGGTTTTAATCCCATAATTAATTTACTATTTTTAAACCTCTCTTCTTCTTGATATTGAGGAACATTTTTAGGAGCTTGGTGAATTTTTGCCAATATTCAATCACTGAAAGGTCTCTTTGCTTTATATTATAAAAATCTATCATTTTTTGGTCAAAATATAGCTGGGGAATCCATCATGATATTAAATAGGTCATAAATTATTCCCATATGGTAGTATTATAGTTGAGATTCATCTCCAAATTATTTTTTACCCATCATGTTGTTATTTCACCTACCAATAGTAAAATCCCCAAACTACTTTTGTGACTTCAATTTAGTTTTGTATATTGAAATACTTCTCTATATTAGTTAGCCACACTTATACTCCATCTCCAAAAATATTTCCATCACACTTGTGTGGATTAACTTTCTTCATGTCTCATGTAAGCTCTATAGCTACATGAGCTCTCTCATCTTATGGCACCTCCTCTTGCCTAGGTTCTTGAGGAACTTCTTGATTTGGAGGATTTATTCAAGTTCATTCTAATTATTTTTCTCTATATGTACATTAAATTATTTTTTAAGGGTAGTTATTTAATCCCTAGTCTCATTCATGACTATAAGAATCTAATCAAGCTTTGCATCTTGTTCAATGACAAATTGATTTGGGTCAACTGGAGGGTTGGTATTATTAACATTGAATGTACTTTTGACATCTGGTCTTTGACACAAAATTCTCTTTTCTGATAATAAGAGAATAATAATACATTTTTGATATCATTAAGTCAAATATTTTGAGCCTCAACTCTGATAGAACAATGTAATAATCCCTCAAGGTTAAACTAGAATTACGTCAACTATTTTTTGTAACCAATTAAATCATTAACAAACTATCTTTACTAATTCTAAGTACAAATTATCTTTAACTAATGTATCAATAAGTAAACTATTATTTAACCATCATGTTAATCATATGATTAATTAGTTAATGATCACTATAATGATTAAATATTTGATTTCACAAGTATATCATAGAATAATACCAAAATTCACAAAATTATAAATTAGTCACTGTTGGAGTAAATATCACAAAAAATACAATATTAAACAATCATCTAATGTAACTATAAAATTTCCATCAAATAGTATAAGTATACATTGTTGAATATTTGAATAATAGATTAAAAATATATAATATTACATTTAAAATATGATTCTAAATGGATTTCTTATTATACAATAATATTTATGAGTATAGCCTCTATTAGTTGACTGCTAGAGGGGAGGGAGAGTATCATCTAAATGTTTTTCCACAATAACCACTGACCATAGATCCCTTGTAAAATCTCTCAATTATGGAATGACCCTCCCTTCATGGATGGGTAGATAATTATGGTGTGAGAATAAAGAATATAAACAATAAATTATGTGTTGTAAGATAACTATCACATGAAACATATCATAAATAAATATGTTCTAACATGATATTGTGAAAAATATGCAAACTAAATCAAATACATGATTTTCAATATTTTAACCATACAATTACTTTGGCCAAAATTTTTAGTATAGTTTCCAAATCTTTAAGGTTTGTGGAATTCACACACACAACTCAATTGGATTTCCTTAAATTTGTCTATTGTTGACTCTAAGTAAGTATGTGAAGTTCATGTCACCTACTCGTTTAGTTTCATTAATATCAAATTAATTTAAATATAAATAATACTAAATCAAAAAATTCAATAAATAGATATCTATATAAAAATTCTACAACACATATGAATACAAGGAAATTATATAATCCCATATATTCCATCATATGCATCTAAATAGTACATATCAGGGAATTGATCATAATCATATCTTTTTAATTAAATTAGGTAATTTATTTATACCATAAGAATATCTAAAATAGTCTAAAGATTCCTATCATGATATTAATTCATAGTTACATGTTTCCTCATATAAATCATTAATGACCCATTTCCTTTTAGGTTCCATACACATATAATATTCATACCATGTAAATACATAAATACACGTATAAATATAACTACACAATGTATCATGATTAGAAATATATCACTAGGTATTTATCCATTACATAAACATATGTATTTAGTCACATTAAAATATCTAACATTTAATTTTATTAACATATAGTATAAATAAATTAAAGCTTCTTACAAATGACTGATCCTTAATAATCAACATTTACAAGATTTAACATATTTAGGTACAATCATTTAAATTGATATTTCCATATATATATATATGGACACACACACACACAGGTCTTATGAAGTTTGTCCACTAACCCCTATTTAAACACACACACACACATTTATACGATTATTATAATATCATTTTCATTAAATAATCCAAATTAAAAAATTAAAATTTATTTATAAACCACTATTATAAATTATACACCCAAATTTTGCCTAAAGAAGAAAACCATTCCCATGTTTTAATTTTTTATAGCCACTGAATTGCATCCATTATTAGGGGTTTATATTAAATTATAAGATTCAACTTATTTCCATAACACATTTTTTTAATAAAAAATACAATAGTATATCTAAGTAGTTAATTAAGTTAATAGGTTAACAAACATCTACAACTCACCACACTAGGCTACAAATTAAAATAACACTCACTCCTAGAACATACCAACATAATTAAATATTGAATAATAATAAATATTGTATTTCATTATTTATACTTTTCCTCTATGTCTACTCACATAGGAAATAAAATAAAAACATGCCTTCTGTTTATTCTAAGTGTTATTTAAATGCATAGATGTATACACAAGGTTTAAGCTTATATGTAATCAGCCCTATGGATGGGCCATAACCATCCCCAAGTTTGTTTACATATATGTTTTTATAAATTTATTTTTTTTAAATAATTTTGTACATCATTCAAAGAGTGAGATATATCCATAAAAAAGTACCAAAAATACCTAAAGATACTTGAAATCATAAATCCAAAAGAGTATAAATGTTATAACGTCATGAAAAAAATTCTATTTATGAAAAAACAAAGTTGACCTCCTTTAAATATCAAATATATAATGATAAATGTGAAGTATAACTGAATGGTTTTAAGTAAAACCTATTCATTAACAAAACCTATAGCTTGTCGTAAATAGGTTCCAAAATTTCCTTTGTAACTAAGCCCATAATGAAACACTAATTTTATCTATATATGCTCATATAAAAAATACACATCCATTTAATATGGGTTCAGATTTATATGTATTTGACCCTATGGATGGGCTAAACCCATCCCTAAGGTTGATGACATATAATCCCATGTATTTTTATGAAAATATATTAAAAAAGACAAAGACCCAATTCAATAAATTTAAGGGCACATATATCATAACAATTTATAAATCATTTCACAATGATAAAACCAAGAATTTTAAATCATCAAACCCTACCTAAGAAACGTAGTCAAAATTTGTCCAAGATCCCAATTCCTTCTCCAAAAAATCTTCTCATTCTCTATATGCTCCTCAAAACTTATGCAATCCATATCTTTCCTTCATCTTGAGTTTTACATGTTAAAAAAATGAATAACCCCCATAAAATTATGTCTCCCATAATTAAAACTCCAGTTCTATAACAAGTTTTTACATTTTTGGCATAGTAGTTGGCCATAACATCAGTACCATTCAAGTTATTTAGTAACCAAAGATGATATAAAAACCATGCAGTTCACCAAATGTCTCCCTTTGATTCCAAAAATCATTTCTTTGAAAATGCCTTGAACCTAATTTTGATTGATGCCCTAGATTCTATCAAATATTACTTATTTCATAATCACCTCATCATTATGGTTAAAAATATTGCTATTAACTTTTAATAAAACTATAATATATTTTATTTATAAAATATAAATCATATCAAATCAAGCATGGGTCTCTAAGTTATCCCATAAACTTCTTCACACATAAATATGCCTTTAATTAATACATAAAACTTTTAATAACTAATGATTAAGACATGCCACCCATATGATCCCTATGGTGGTCAACCCTTTTAAACTAGCAAAGAGATTTAGATAAAGTAAGATAATGAAATGATGCTATCATACAAGACTAATCCCAATAAATTATTGTTCCATAAAACATTTCATTTTTGATTCCATACATGAGTAGGACCATAAAAGAATATTAGTGCATAATTTATGACTATTTATTATGTAAATTATAATCAACAAGGTGTTATAAATATGCAAGCTCATCAAAAATATTACATGTAAATATTAAATTATATGAGAAAATAAATGAAATATTGAAACAAAAACAACCAAATATTAATAATATTCTATCATGGTGTGTGCACACATTTTAGTCTCATTATTACATCCCCCAACATATCCATTTGATCCATCTTATCTGATGATACCCTTAATCGTAGTCTGGAAGGTGGACTCCATCCTACATCCACCTTAGTACAATAAATAGTAGTTAGACCATATCATGAAATAATCCATAACAAACTATTGAAACTAAACAAACCAAATAATCATGATCATCATGTACTATAACAAAATATGTAAAACTAATAAATATGTAATAATCATGATGATAATTAATGTATGACCATCATAAATTAACATATTCTAAATCCAAATACCTAACACAATAATTTAACCAATTATTAACCATAAAATCTAGAAATTAACAAATTAATGAGTTTAGAGGAGAATCAAGATGTAATAGAAAAACATGGCCAATAGAAAATGGGTTCTCAAAATTTTTATTGATTAGTTATACACATCAAGGGCAATGTAGATCATGGAGAAAACCATAATGCCCTAGTTTAGTTCATGGTAGGGCAAAAAATTGAAGGTACTTGAAATATTTTATTCAATTAAAATAATAATAAAACAAAAAATCATTTAATTGCTCTATATGTCTAATTAATGTATATTAATTCTATGTTTGCATACAAGTATTTCAAGAAGATATTACAAATATTGGTGCAAAACAAAAATTGTATAGTCTTAGTAATAAAGTGTCATTTCTAAATCTTCCTGATGACATATGGGGAAAATGGTTTCTATTTTTTTATCTATACACAAATGGTGGGTTGGATTACAGTGCTAAGAAAGATAGTGACCCAAAATTTCAATCCAATTATATTGGATAAATTTATAACAGGTTTATTTAGAGGCAGAAGGGGTATGTTTATGGAAGAATTGGATGTACTCATAGATAGAGTATGAGTGGAAAAGTTTTGATTCAAGTAAATGTTGACCTTGATGTTAAGGCATAAATTTTGATTTCCTATTTCAAAAGAGTGAAGGACACCTGAGTCTCAAGGGTGAAAATTGTGAACTTTTGAATTCATGGGTTCCCAAAGAAATAGATATGTTGTGATGCAATACATCAAATGTGGTTAATTATTTTTTCATTCATAAAACTCACTTTATTCAAATATGTGATGAATTAATATATATAAAGAGAATAAGAAAATAAAATAAAATAGGGAAAGGGATCCATAAAAATAGAATATAATAAGGTAGTATCAAAGGATTGCATCAACCTCTTGGAATTGTATGTATCATCAAATACTAAAAATTCTAAAGGGAGGAAGATACTTATGAGTTCACATGTTAGTATGATTTTCCTTTTATATTGGGAAAATATTAGGATCATTAGAACACCATATTTATACTAGTCTAGAGGTGGTTATTGTATATTTTTATAGTGTTGTAACTGATGTTACACAAACTACTATTATAAATCTACTCTCCTACATTGGGTCTAGTGCAATGAATTGTGTGTATATTTCTTGCTCCAATGCTCAAACCTTACTTATTTCATAAATATTTATGTATATACATAGAAAATGATAAATAAAATAATGAAACCATTTATAAATGATGTTATAGTATTTTAAATGAGGAATGTGGGTTGGAGTGTCTGTTAGTGGTCTTTAGCATTTATGGTGTCAATGATTTAGAATACATGGTCGATGAATAAGTAGGAATATAACTTGGTTGGTTACCCACCAAACCATTGGACATTGTGAGACCAAATAATATTGGGATTTTGTTCCCATAATATCTTTTAAATTATGATATATCTATCATTTTTTAGGAGCATATGTTATCAATATGTAACAAGACTCATCCCCTATTTTAGTACTTTATAGAGGCATAAATGAGATACAAGTTACAAAAACTTTAAATATGAATTCACTGATATACATAGTTTAAAATCCAAAGTAGAATATGATGCTTAAAAATTACTACAAATATCTCATCACACCTTGGGTATGTACATGGTTTTATAATTATATTATAAATTTTTTTGAGTTACACACTAAATTATTTTCATAGTTGAATTCAATAATTTGGATTTTAAGGTTTAAATACATAATATAATACTAACCATTGAATTATCTACATTACATTATTTTTGAGAATGTATGTCACCTAATCTTATACATTAGAATTCTTGATGCATTTGAGAATTGGTGGCTACCCATTCTAAATAATTTTGGATTCACATTCTAAACTTGTATGTTTCATGTTGGTATAAACTATTATGCCATTAAAAATAATTATTAATTTATATGATGAGTTAAATGAAGACTCAACTTTAGATCAAGGGGAGATAACTAAATAGATAGAGGACACATCTAATTAATAAGCTAAAATTTAGTATAACATGTAATTGGTTGTGGTAAACACATCGAATCATGCACCAAAAATTGTCACACTTGGCTTGCAAACATGTATTTTTTTAAATTATTGGTGAAGGGGAATTTTTTGATAGGGAATATACCCTAATAAAAAGGACCTATAGAAACTATCTCAAAAAATAGATAATACAAGGAAGTCTACAAAAAAAACAAAAAACTACATCATAGCCACTTCATAACACATATCACAAAAAAAAAAAAAAAAACATGGATCTAAACTTTATTACCACCATGGACTTCCTCCTAGGTAGTCAATTTTTTTTGCAAAGTTTGTTTATATAAATCCATATTTAGAGATTCAATAGTCTAGACTTTCTCCTTCATCTTACCTTATCCTTCTTGGTGTTCTTTCTTGAACCATCACCCTAATGTCTCTTATTTATGAGTTAAATAAAAAAAATTATGATAGTTAAAAAATTTATGACTATGACTTTACTATAACCCACTAAAGCTTCCATATTCATTTTGAGGTAGATATTATCCTTTTCTAAACCACCAAATCTCTTCTCAAGGCTTATTATATGTATTATCATCTCCTTGGTGTCCTCTTTTCCACTTAGCACATCTTTCTCCCAATTATGACTCTTGATGGAATATTTGAACATGTTATGGTCATTAAAAAAACCAGTTGAGTAAATATATATGTAAATTAATGCATGAGCATCAACCCACCTATGTATATTTTGTGAATAAAGTATATGTAAAATCAAATGAGCCTTGACCATGAAGTAAAATGCTATGTAAAGAGTCTTATAGGTCCTAGGTGACATACGGATTTCTATAGTGGTGATTTAAAAGTTAGATTAAAATTGTAATAGAAAGTTTACAAAATTCACATGTTTTTTGTAAAATAATCAATGATAAGCTCTCATGATTGTTTAAAACTATATACAATCAGATCTTTATGGGGTTTTAAGAGTCATATCTTTATTAATAATTACTTAGAAGTTATGAACCATTATAAATGCTTTGTAAATTGAGAAAAAGGGCACAAAGATATGTGAGTAAAATTTATGAGTGGATATTGAATGTATTATTTGGTCTATTGTAATTTTTATGAAAGCTATCTAATGTGTGTGGAATGATGAAGCATTGGGTAAAAGATAAAAAATATGTGAGGAGAAGATCAAAGAATAGAATATTGGATCAATATAAGAAAATAGTTTGACATTGAATGAAGATTAGATGGTTTACAATGGTGATAGAAAGAATAATTTAGAATAGAATGGAAACAAGATAGTTTTTAATCATGATCCGAGTCTATTTATAATGATTATATGATGGAAGTTTGAGTTCATGTGAATATTCTATAGATTCAATAATTGTGT
Organism: Torreya grandis; assembly: GCA_037957365.1. Taxonomy (NCBI): domain Eukaryota; kingdom Viridiplantae; phylum Streptophyta; class Pinopsida; order Cupressales; family Taxaceae; genus Torreya; species Torreya grandis. The sequence continues at coordinate 28,308 of JARHVA010010457.1, read as the reverse complement.
GTTAGATCCATTTCCATTGTCATTAAACTATAATTAAGGACTATGCAAACCTACGTATAAAAGTTTATAAATAGAATTGAGAAGATGAAATATTATTTGTCTACAAATCAAATAATTTATAAGTTCAATGTTGATGATAAAATTTGGCATAGCTAGTGATGTAAATTTAAGGGTTAAGGATTAGAAATCTGTAAATTGATAACCATAGAAAGAATAAGGAAAAGTTCAAAGTTTTTACAAAATTAAGGAAGGACTAAAAGAGTAAAATAATTATTGTATGAAGGTGAATCCTAGAATGGCCATTATAAATAAATATCCTCTATTGATTATTTGAATTTTTACTACTCCATGAAAGTTATAGAATTCCTCATATTATTCACTGACTTTTATTTTTCCTTTCTTAACATATTTTCACCTTTGTTATTATTTAAAATATTATATAATTTTAGGAATTTTAAAATATAACCAACCACTTTTTTATTTTAATTTTAGGGACAATAGACCCATCTTCAGTAATCAGTCCTTCCATGGCATGGTCTCTAGAAAATTCATCCACAACCTTCCTAGAATGGATTTTCTCTCTCAATGATATTCTTGGATTCCTAATAGGATTCTCATTCATATTATTCTTGTCCTTATAATCATAAATAAATATATGACTAAGTTCTAAATTCATATCTCTATAATAATTATAAATTTAAAAAATCATAGCTTGATGCATATGAAACCTTTTCTTTCCTTTTTTGATTCTAAGACTAAGATTTCCAATGAATTCAAAATGTAAAATGGGATATTAGCTAGGAAGTGACACCTAAAGAATTTGATAAAGATAAAATGGAAAGTGAAAACATAATTTTACCTATCATCTAGGGTTATAAATTTCATAACCTATTTAATAACATCATTAAAAGGTTGAGGAATTAAATATCTAAGGTATCAATGCTTAAACAAAATAATTTATTATCCATTGATAAGAAATTTATTGATTTCATCCTTTATCTCTACTAGTTTTTCATAAATCCTCAAAAATCTCAATCTCAACCCCTTTAATTGACACCACTAGATTCTTCCACCCATCAACGTAGGTCTTAGGTATGTGATGGAAATATAGATCAATTATCTTGATGAAATTACTATATCTACCTACATGGATGTTCCCCCATAGCTCTAAATCCATAGATATAATTTTTTTTAAAGATGGTTTAACATGGAATAGGGCTCCTCCCATTTTTTTATCAGATAAATTTTCCCAAAACTAAAAGTTGAGATAAGAATAAGAACACAGATTAGAAAAAGCACCATTATGAATGATAATGTAGTTCCCACATTGAATACCATTATTAACATGCCACTTAGGATTTATAATAATGATCCAAATAACTATAATATACAACTTCACATGGATACTATTGTAACTATCTTTATATTTATTAATTCTAAATCACCTTATCCCCCAAGTAAAAGGAGGACTGAGGATCCAAGTCAAAATATAGAAATTAATTAAAATATTATTAAAATACCTTCTACAAACCCATTTTTCAAAATTAATTGAGACACCTATCTTGATACCTCACCCAAGCCAACAAAGCAAGCTGAAAATTGACCAAAATAAGAATCATGATATTAGTATTAAGGTAAAGTACATCTTTATTGAATTAGACTCTTTCAAACTTATTCCTTAGATAATGAGATAGAGGATTCTTAGTTGATTTTTTGAATAATCTCATTTGATAGTTACCCTTTAGAAAACAACTTTTTGAATATATTGGAGAACACCCTCAACTTAAAAAACCAATCAGTTAATTGGTTTTATTTCCTAAAAACATGTTGAATTTAGACCATGTCAAAGGAGTATATAATAGTAAAATCTTCTTCCATCATGTTACTAATATTACAACTTGAAAAATAATTGTTTAAAAGGAATTATATGATATGTGTGGAGTCCCCCTATATGACCAATTGGATCACCCCAATACCCTTACCCAACTACAATACCTAAAGGGTAGCTCTAGATTTAAACAAATGGCTAGTTTAAAATCCCATACTCCCATCATAAACGATAAGAATATCCATTTGAATTTATCAAGATGCCTCCCCATCTTCTTATATTGTGGTTTCCTTTGTAATCCCCATGAAAATTTAATTTGACACAAATAGGAGAGAGAACCTTTCATTTAATATAATTTCTCAACTCAACTCTCGTATCTATCAATGGAGGGATAAAATAGTCCAAATCCAAATTCTTATCGATATTAATCTCTTGATCTCCAAAATAATCCTTTTTAACAAGCTTAAAACACTTGAAATGATATAAAATTAGGTTTTTAATATTAAAATCCATTCTTAAACTAGATCTCTTACAATTTCTAAACACTTTATCATTTATTTCCTTCTGGATACCCCAAAAAGTATGGGGAAGAGACCAATATCATAAATTCTTCAAAGTAGAATATTGAAGGGAGCCTTCCAATAATTTCATAGCTTAATTGAATAAGAGGGATGGACATAAAAAACCTAAAATTTATAAAAAATGAATCCTCAAACCTTAAAGGCAAAAGATCATTCCAATAATAAATGAAAGATAGATTCCTCCTCTTCATATAAAGGAAATTTATTAACAATAGACAATCCACTCTTCTTTAGGTTATTCATTATGAAGATTTTATTTTTAAAAAATAGCCAAAAGAAGATTTCACTTTAGGAATTAAGTCTTTAAACTAAAAAATTCACCAAGTAAAAGCATCAAAAGGACCTTCTAACAACAAACTATAGACAAATTTGACATTATAACTCCCATCAATAGATTTAGCCCAAACGATTTCATCTTCCTTGATAAGGTTTGAAATATGATATCCTCTAAGGTTAAAATTTAAATAATTTAGAATGGCCATACCTTTTATATTTAAATTTTACACTTGTATTTGAATACATTCTTCTCCTCTATCAAATAACTGAATGTATTCAACTAATTTTGTGTTACATCTTAATTTCCTCACTAAAATTTATTTGCTTATTAAATAGATATTATGGGGTTAATGTATTTTAATTACTATTGTATAAAACTATTTTCATTTACATTGATGTATGGACAAACATATAATGATTGTTTTGTGTGACTCATTACTTGATTGGTTAGTTTTATATGATTTTCATATGCATGTGGATTATTCTTATTAAAAATTACTTTGATTTATTAGAATTTGTATTGATTATCATGGTTATGATCTAACTACCATTTGAATTTATGAGATGGATTCAAGATAAATTCTACTCTCTAGATAGATATGGAGGGATACTATCATCAAGGAGGGTGTTATAGATGAAAATTTTAGAGGTGTATAGATTTGATAATGAACCCAACACACACCACATAGAATAATAAATGCATAATTACATTAATTTCATTATGTTTGATTAATTCATGCTTGGATGTGTTGATATGGTCTATATCATTATTTTGATGCCAATCTGTCTTATTATAGTTGTTATTATTTGTTATGATTATGTCATTATTTACATTATATAGTATGACAATGATATAATTATTTTTATTATACTATTATTGACTTCATAATTATTTTAGGCTTGTACCTATAAGAATTCAAAAAAATGCCTTGTTATAAAATTTATATACATGACATGGAAACTAATTGCATTTTTAAACATATAGTAAAATGGTTTTATTAAATTTATCTAACATAGACCTAAGGTGGTACCTAGGGTGACTTAAGTCCCTGATGTTTACCTAGATATGTGGTGTTGATTATTTAAATGTTTAAAAATTTAGTTGGAATAGGCATTAAAACTATTATTAAAACATAATACTTATGTTTATTGACTTATTGTGATGTCAAATCTAATTTGAGAATCCATCATTTTGTTTGGTTTTGGTTTCCTTGGTCATTATAACTTGGCATGGAGAGGTTTTGATTGTGATTTGGAAGAAAATGGTGAGGACATTTTTAGTTTAGTGGTCAAGATGTGGAGATATGAGAAGCATGCCGATAATTTTTGGTTTGATGGTGAGTCTTTCTTGGAGTGGAAGAGAGTGGGTCACCATGATATTAGGGGTTTTAAAAATTCATACAAGAGATTAAAAAAATAGTAAAGTGAATGGAGTTATTGGATTTTGGAGGTTAGCCATGGAAAACAAAGGAGAAAGAGAGGAAAAAGAAGAAATTTTAATTATAGACAAGGTTATACTACTTCAGGCATTACAAAGGTAGGGTTTTTATTTTGGTTTACTCTAAAAATTTGTATTCATGTTATAATGATTAGATGAATAAATTGTTTTTGGGTTCTTTGAATGGTATTTTAGAGTTTAAAATATTATATATAATTAGGGAATCAAACCTGTGTGAGAATGAATTCCCGCATAGAATCAAATCCACTATTCAGCTATGTATACAAAACACACAAATGGTTAGGGTAATTGTTAAAACAAAACCAATACGTGTTTAATTTGTTGACATGTATGGGTATGGTTTTTTTGCTTATTAATATGGTTGTGTATTGATTGAATGATATTTAATTTGTCACAAAGTTTTCTATTTGTAAAATAATTTATATACACTATTTAACATAGGCTCAAAATAGGGTTTTCTCATGTTAAATATTCAACTATGTTACTTTAATATCAATGTATATTAAAATAGATATATTTATTGAAATGACATAGAGATATTATTTTATTAAGGATTCAAAATAGGGTTTTAATGTATTTTTAATGACTATGTTCATTATACAAAATGAAAGGTCTATGTGGTTCTTGTTTTCTTGATAAATAGAAGAAGGACTATGTGGTTGTTATGTTATTGATAAATAGTGAAAGGATTGTGTGATTATTGTTTTTTTCACACAATGTTGACTATGTATAATGCTTATGTTGGTTGTGTATAAAATTTATAGTCAATAGTATCAAAATGATTATTGTTTTCATTTGATAGGGTAAATAAACTAGTTTTATAGGGATCCAAGAACCATGAAAGTATTATACAAATATAAAAATAGGCCAAGTGATGGTTTCATAATAAAAATAATAAAAACTAACTATAGCATATGAAAAGTAGGGAAAAATAACAACATGAAAGATCAGGAGGGGGGCCTCTGGTGTTTCCTCCTCCTCTTTGGGTGTCTTCTCTGGGACATCCCACTTGAACTTTAAGACCTTTACCCTTGTATGATTACCAGGTCCTTTCGATGTATTACCTAGAAGATTCATGCAAGACATCTTCTGATCTTGAACTTGGAGGGGTGTCTTATTAAAGAGGGCCAATTTCGGGTAACTACACAAGGGGGGCATGTTCTCATGATCTTTGGTAACTATTTTTCAAGGGTTCAATCAAGCTTAGTAGACTAGATGAAGGACTACATAGTCAATTTAGCCTACTTGTGTAGGGCATTCCACTCTTGTATAAGGTTAGCAAGGGTCATCCCAACCTCCTACACCTTGGTATTAAATTTTTATAGTTGTTCATTATTTTTTATCTTCTTAAATGGAATAAATTTTCCCTATTAGGTAGCCTCCTTATAATTTCCCTTGTCAAGGAAGACTAACTTGGGTTTGGGGATAAATATATTGAGAGGAAGGTCTTTGGTAGGGGTTTTAAGAATACTATCCTGGGGGGTGCTCACAGATGGGTGGTAGGACCTTGAGGTGGGGTCCTCCTAAGAGTCCTCCTCAGTGGAGGATCCCACCTAAGGAACCTCCTTCCCTTGCATAGTTTGGTCATGCTTGACAAGAAACATAATAAGCCCCTAATGTAGAATGGGGTTGTAATAGTTGACTTGGTGAGCCAAGGTATTACATTCTAGTGACTTAAGCAAGTAGAATGGTAGGATAATCTCATACCCTAGAAAGTGATTTAATAATAAAAAATGATGAGAAAATATCAGGGTATATTTAACCTCTAAGGTCATGTATCTCATTACTTGAAAACATATCTATGGCCAATGTCGTGAAAGGTCCACCTGGGGGAAACCCTTCTTGTCTATCTTCATGAACTCATTCATGTGAGAAAAACATTGAAGAAGCTCCTACTTATTGGTATAGTACTTGAAGGCCTTTGTCCCCTCATAGGACATACCAATTGCCTCCCCAATAAATTTGTCCATGATAATTATATTTATACCCCAAAATACCACTATGTGTTTGTTCCATGTAGTGACAAAATCTTGGGCCATGTCAACATCATGCTCAATAATTATTAACATTAACTTTGTGAGATCCTATACCTAAGATTTTTTCAAACCTTCTTCTATCTCTCCACACCTCCACACATGAGATAGGCTCAAACCATTCTCTATCTCTTTCCATTGATAGAGTAACAATGGAGCTGAGGCAAATGGGTGGATGGTTCTAGAAAGAATGGGTTTGAATAATGTGAATAAGGCTTAGGATGCCCACTATTTTCATCCTATAACTATTACATCACCTCATATGTTCATAATGGTAGATCATCATATTTAAATTCCATCCCTTAATAGAAATATTTTGTGCATGTGATGACATGATGTCCCATTCAACCTATAGTACTTTCATCTTATATGGTCTTTAGGACATTATTAAGGACATGGCCTCTTTCATGATAGATAGCTAAAATGTGGAGTCCTACTTTTATTTTGGCTAGTAGATCCACCACCCCATTTTCTTATTAGTAAGTATGCACAATTTGAAATTATGCCATGCCCTTAAAGAGTTTCTTGGCATCATCCATGATATATTTAATAGTGTGATAAGGGGTTATTTTGCCTTCCAATGTATTTAATAATATTTAAATAATCAACCTCCATGATGATTCTTTTTAGTTTGAGTCTTGAAGCTAATTGGATACCCTAGAGGGCCACCTTGTCTTAGGCAAGGTGGTTTTTTTGATTTCCCAAAGGTCCTAAATAGGCAACAAGTAGCTATCCTTTTGAGTTCCTTATGAATCATACCCCACCTAAAAGGCCTAGGTTTCCTTTAGATGTGACATCAAAGTTTATTTTTTCCCATCCTTCTGATGGAGCCTTCTATTTTGTATGTTTATGGTTAAGAACTTTAAAGGGGGAGCTTAAGTGTTGGACTATGTCCTAGTTGTTGAATATTTGTAGTGATGAAGGAGGTCTAGGGTCTTTGTCTTTGGGGGGAAAATATTTACAATTTTTAGAGATATATTGGTAGAGATGGAGGAAGGCCCCTTTAGGTTGGTGCCTTTTGTTTAAAAAAGGCTATCATTGTGAGCTTTCTAAACACACCAAAACCAATGTGGAAGAGCTAGGAAACACAAAAATTCTAGAGATGGGAGATTCTATGGTGGTTTTCATTGCATCATGGGGTCAATCACCTTATTTGGTTTGAACCAAATTAGTTTGAATTTATTTAGCATCTAGTTAAATAGTATTGATCTAAATAAGCACTCTAGAAATAGGTGATATACTGAGTCCTCCACATTTGGGCATATAAGGCATCTATTAGGGACTATCAATCCTCTTTTAGCAAGGCTATCCACCATCAATATTTTGTTTTAAACTGATAGCCAAAAGAAAAATTTAACTTTAGGAATCAGATGCTTAACCCAAAAAATATTCTATAAATTCCATTCACTTTCTAAATTAAGGTTTGTGATGTGTCTTGAAGCCACCAAATATGATCCATTATCTTTAGTATCCCAAATAAAGTGGTATTCATTATAAAATGTAGGGATATAGATTTGAATCGTCAAAAAATTGAGGGTCTCTATTGCCTATGATTCTTTCACTAAGAGCCCTTCATAAGGGAACATTTTCTAGATTTTTAAACCCTCATTCACCACCTAATAATATTTAATTTTTGATCCCCATATTTTATTAATGTCTCTATACTAGTTATCCCAAATATTTTGTGATGAAAAGGGAGTAGAAGAAATCTAGGCATCTTGCCAGAAGTCAATTTTCTCACCATTGCCAATATTCCATATGATGCCTTTTTTAAGAGGTCCTTACAGTTAGTGATGACCTTCCAAAAAGTAGATCCATACATAGGACCTTATTCACATAATAATTTTTATACTTTTTCTATTTATAGGTATTTATATTTAATAATTCTTACCCATTTATTATTTTCTTTCATAAGCCTCCAACCCATTTTTTCCAATAGGGCTCTATTCATAGATTTTATGCTTACCAGGTTTAAGCCTCCATTTACTTTGGGAAGACAATATTTTTCCCATGTGATGAGGTTATATCTAAATATTTATTTAGTGCCTCTCCATAATATTTTTTTTGTATTTTTTCAATTTTATTTTCCACTTTGGAGGGCATTCTAAAAGCTAACATGTGGTAAACAATGATGCTTTGGATTGAGATGTTGAGCAGCTAGTATTTCCCTGCCTGAGTAATTAGGTGACCCTTCCATCCTACCATATTTTTTTGAATTCAATCAATCAGAGGGTTATAAATATTAGAATCAATTTTTCCTTCAAAGAGAGGGATGCTTAAATGATGTACTGGAAGTTTACCCACCTAAAAATCCAAAATTTTGGCAATTCTTTTCTACTGAAAGAGAGGAGTGGTAATGAAAAATAGAAAACTCTTTTGAAGGTTGATACACTGATTCAATACATTTTCATATTTTTTTAGGATGAATTTTAGATGCCTTGTTTCCTCCATGAAGGCTTCACCTAGGATGATGGTGTATTCGGTGAACTATTCATGCATGATGGGTTATGTATTTAGAGCCACTAAGATTTATTTTATCCATCCCTAAGAGTGGGATTTTAGCAAACTCCTACCCAATGTTTCTTCTAAAATGATGAAGAGGTAAGGAGAGAGAGGGTCACCTTGCCTTAGTCCTCTTGAATCAGGAAAGAAACATTTTTAAATAACATTTATGATAATAGAAAATTTAGGAGTGGCAATATAGTTCTAGATGATCTTCCTAGTGTCTTGATTAAATCCCAGCCTCTCCAAGATTTGCATGAGGAATCACCAAGAGAACTAATCATAGGCTGTCAAAATATCCAACTTAAGCAAGATTCCTTGCCTAAAGGATCTAGATATGGAATGAATGGCCTCATGAACTAGGATGATGCCATCTATTAGCTATCTACCAGCCACAAAATCCCCCAATTTCTCCCTTATGAATTTATCTAGGAGATGTTACATTCATTTTACCAAGATAGAGGATCATATTTTGTACATGGTATTGCAAATAATAATGGGGTAGAATTATAAACATTGGTAGCACCTTAATTTTTTGGGATCAGTACTAGGAAAGTGTTATTGATTTCCTTGAGAATAGTTTTAGATTGGAAAAATTATATACCAGTTGCCTTGACCTCCTTATGGATAATGTCCTAAAATTTTTAGAAGAAGAGTAGGGGGAACCCATTGGGTCTTAGGGCTTTATATCCCTCCATTGAAAAGACCACACTTATTATCTCCTCTTTAGAATAAATATTAGTGGGGGAGACATTATAAATGTTAGACAAGACTTTATCAAATTTGTTGAGAGTGGTAGTTACCAAATGATCATTTGATAATCTTTCTTTGGAGAGGATATTTTTAAAAATAATGATTACATGGTGGAAAATATCATCTTCATCTCTGCTAATATCCCCATTTTCCATTTTTAATTGAGATATTTTGTTAATGTTCCTATGTCTTATTTTAGAGTGATAGAAGAACTTGGTATTCATATTACTCTCCTTTAGCCATGTGCATCTAGTCTTTTGTCTCCAATAGGATTCTTCTATTGTTTCAAGGTTGTGAAATTGACAAAGAAGTTATTTTTCCCTAAAATGTGTGTGATCATTATTATTTCCCATAGCACAAAGATCTTTAATAATTGAAAGTTCCACTTCAAGAGTCTTCTTTTGTAGGAAAATATCCCCAAAGACTTCCTCATTCCTAATCTTCAACTTCATTTTGAGGAAGCTAAGTTTTTTAGTAAGAATAAACATTGTAGAGCTCAAGAAAGGATATTTCCACCAAGCTCTTAGGGATTCCATGAGATTAGGATGAAGGGGATACATGATTTCAAATATAAAGGGACAACATTTTGGTTTTAAGATTTTGTCTCCTTTAAAAACCAAGGGATTATGGTCAGACCCAATTTTCAGGAGGGAAGAAAGCTTGTTGGAGAAATAAATGTCCTAGTTTAGGGAAATTATAACTCTATCAAGGTATACCTAGATCAATTTTTCACCTAATATTCTATTGGACCACATAAAAGGATTTTCATTTAGGTATACATCCACTAATACTACATTTGTAATGAAATTGTTAAAATCCATCATGCTATAAATGAAGCGTATAGGAACCCCCTTTTTATTATCAGGAGTGAGATGGGTGTTGAAGTCACCAACAATAATCCAATTATAATTTACATAATTCCTTTAAAAATTCAACATGTTTTTCCAAAGAAAGTTTTTGGTAGATTTAGCATTTAAGGCGTAGACATTAGATAAGATCAATCTATCATTTCTATCTAAATCTGTGAACAAAATAGAAATCTGATCATTTGTCTTTCATAAAATATCTCCTCCTAGGAATTTTGGGTTCCAAAAAACTACCAGGACTCCTAAATCACATTTAGAGTTTGAGGTTAAAACTTGAGCGTTCTTCCAAATTTTTATAGTACAATATTTGAGAATAGAATCAAACATTTTGGTTTCTTGAATGATAAGGATAGAAGGGTTAATTATTTTTATGAGATTACAGAGGGTCCTCTATTTCTTAGGTTTATTTAAACCCCTAACATTCTAAGAAAGTATTTTCATTTCTTATCCCATTAGATTTTAAGATATTATTAGGAGCCCTTAGCAATCTCTTTGGTTATTTCTAAGTTC
>JARHVA010010457.1:0-12500 GCA_037957365.1 Torreya grandis | reverse complement strand
TTAAACTTTTGGTCTTATTTATAAAAAACCCCATGATTATGTTTAGGTGAGTCAAACTCATTGTCTTGAAGTCAAGATATTGATCAAATACTTTATTTTTCCTCTGGAGTTCTTCCATTGGTGAAATAGGCCCTTGGATTCTATATCTTATTGGCTTAACATACTCTATCTATACTCTATTGACTTTAAAGAATTGAACATGCCAAATAAAGTCTCTTCAAACATTTTGACCATTACCTCTAAAACTGATAATACCCCTTATATCACCAAGTTCTCCTTTTGTTGTTACATGCCTTTAAGGGTATCTTGTAATTGATTTGATTATGTTTGGGCTAATTCAATCATGTTCTCCTCAAATATGGGATTTTGACCAAGATTTTATCTTCCCACTAGAGTCAAATTGGTCAAGGGTTCTAATTTTGGGAAGGTGGTATCCTCTTCACCAACCATGACCTTTTTATCTATTACCCTTTGCAATCCACCTATCTTGGGATCAAAATTGACTCCCACTATTGATTGTGTCACTTTAGGAGATAGCATCTCCATTTTTGCTTGACATAGTTCTCATAGAGTAGCCATTCTTATCTCCTCTTCTTTTATATATCCATGATCCATGACTTGATCTCCTCATGTACTAGGATATTGATGGCCTTCATCATGGCCTAATAGTGGTGTCTATCAAGATTATTTTTTAACCTAGGTCCATAAATGAACCATTATAAAATGGCTGGTCCATAAATCAAGTTCTCCTCACTAAATAAATTAACTTCACCCAAAAGAGTGGTGAAAGTTATCTTGGGATTCTTGGTCTTTACTAGAATAATGGCTGATTCAAATTTTCTCTTAGGGGATCCACATGAACTAATTCCAATACTATCTCATTCCCCTTTTCTTTCACTATCTCCTCAGCTTGGGCTTCTTAATTATCTAACTCATAAACCAATGATAGAATTTTTAAAGCATATCTGACTATCTCACTATGGTCTAATGCTACCATATGGACCTCCTCCACTGGTGATCCTTATTACTCTACTTGGGCTGAAGAAGATGCAATCTCATCAGGTCTTCTCTCCTATGGACTACGTTCAACTTATGTCTCTATCTAGGCACTAACTAATTGAACTAGTGGAGGTCTAGAAGGTGCACCTCTTATAAAATGGTACTTCTTTGGCCCTAATCTCCATTTATCACATCCTTTCTGATTTCCCTCTAGCCTAGATTTAGGACTAAGGTTATGTTCTTTCAATCTCCTAATGAAGTTTAAGAATGAATATTTTTTTGTGTACAAAAGGTCAAAAACACTAGACTAATGATCATAAGGTACATTAATCCCTTTAACCTTATATTATCCTTAACCTTTAGACAAGGGTCTCACTAGTTCTGCTCATCAATTTATAGTTTAAAAGATGTTCTATGTCTAGATGTTGCTTTTATGTTCTCCCATTGATTGAATTTAGTCCTTCCAATAGTTATTATGAGGTTGTGGAGGAGCCCTTTCTTATTAATTCTGCATAAGCCATCAATGCCATGGAATAATTGATATGTTACCTCCTGCTCTACTAACTTATTAGGTACATGTATGGGTAGCCTGAGAGGTTGGCTTTGAGTCCCTTTAATTATAATTATTATACATTTTTGGTATAACTAGATATCACCCATAGCTTCAACATATTTATTTATTAGTGGGTTGACCCTTTGTATAGGATGACTAGCTATGGCCTCACTAAGTGTTGGATAAACATAATCTAAGATAAATTGGATGTGATATTTATACTTGAATATGTGTAGTTTGGAATAATATTATGAAACTATTTGCATTCTAGTGGGTGACCGTTCCCTCAAGTTGGGAATGTTGGTTGTATCAAGAAGGGCATACAAAAGGTATGAAATCATAAAAATTGGGTTTTCTTCCTCTTTAAAATTGCAAATATATATCTACATAAATATATGCTAATTACTTCACCTAGAGGAGGGGTGATCTATTTTTCAACCATGAAGTAGACTATGGGTACCTAAATTTTATCTACATATGTAATGGTTGAATTCCCACATAACCTATTCTTCATTATCATAATATTCACTATTCCATGTCTGAATTGACTAATGGGGATGTTGTTATTGGAGTCTAAAAACACTTGGCTCCTATAATATAGAAATAAGGCAATGATGCTCTTTAAATCAATCTCTTTGGCCCAATTATTGATTGAGGTTAGGTTTATTTATGGTTTGAGAAATTTTTAATAGTTCTCCAAGGCTATGGGATAAATGTAAACCTTCTTATTTTGAATATGTCTATTAATTAGCATGGATATATCTAATTTATCATCCTTAATAATGGGAGAAATAATGTCTATGTAGTGGATTAGCCTCACTAATTGCCAAATAAACACAATCATAGATAGATTGGATGTGATCTCTGTACTTAAATATGTGTAGTTTGGAATAATATTGTGAAACTATTTGTGTTCCACTAGGTAACTATTCCATTAGGTTGGGAATCTTGGTTATATCAATAAGGGAATATAGAAGGTATGACATCATATAAAATTGGGTTTTCTTCCTCTTTATAATTGAAAATATCTATCTACTTAAAGTAATACTAATTATTTCACCTAGAGGAGGGGTGATCTATTTTTCAACCATGAAGTAGACTAAGGGTACCCAAATTTTATCTAAATATGTAGTGTTAAAATGCCCATAATTCCCATACAACATGTTCATCATTGTCATAATCATCCTCATTCTAGGTATGAATTGACTAATGGGGATGTTTTTATTGATGTTTGAAAACACTTGGCTCCCAAAATATAGCCATAGGGTAAGGATGCTCTTTAAATCATTCTCTTTAGCCCATTTTTTGATTTAGGTTAGGCCTATTTGTGGTTTGGGAAATTTGTAGTAGTTCTAAAAGAATATGAGAGAAATGTAAGCCATCTTCTTTTGAGTATGTCCATTAATTAGCATGCCTTTATCTATTTTAACATCTTAAAAAATGGGAGCAAGAATGTCTATGCAATGGAGTGCATCAAGTTTAGCCATTGCATAGTGTAAAATAATCATTTGTATAACTATGTCATAGTATAGTCTCTTTGTAGACATTTTATTTTCTTCCTCTCTTGTAATGGTTGGTTGTTCTTTGATGGTCTAAAAAAAATTAGACTAACTATTGTCTCCTATATTTAGAGTGGTGGCATCAAAATCTATGTCTTTGAAAATCCTCCCTTCCACATCTAAGGTCAAATAAAGCTCCACATCCTCCTTGGAAACATGTTTTCAAGCTATCATGGATATGAATTTTGTTAAATTAATCACTAGTGGGCTGTGCTTTATCTCTATATTAAATGAATTTTACGTAGATGATAGTTCAATTCCCCTTGGCTTGATTATGAAGAACACAGGGTCAAATTAGTGTTTTTGTTTATGTTAGGGAATTTCTTAAGGTCCTTATAGAGCTTTATGGTGGTAGCTATTCCAATTATATGAGCTTTTTGATCTAGATTTTTCTTAGATTTGCACATTTATACCTTTGCCTCTATGGGTCAAAAAAATATTTTTAAGTGATGAGTATGCCAACATGGAATTTCCATGGCATTCTATTTATTAAATTTTGAAATATAACCATTCCCTCTACGACATATGTCAATACCTCATTAGGTCTAGATATTTTAAAAGTCCACTTAGGATCACACCATTAGATCTACTTGCATAGATCAACCTGGTTCATTGATCATGATCTGGGATGTTGAATGTCATTGGCTACATTACTATATTCCCTACTGTTTTGACACTTGTCACTTCTACAATCATATTAATCTTTATTTAAATGTCAATGTTGATCTTGTAATATTGATCTCAATTACATAGATCAATCAAGATCTATCAATCTTTATCCCCTGGGTTCTATCCTTCACTCCACATACCATTGGATCGCTGATAGGGTTCACATGATGGTGACACTTGTCATCCTCTCACTCATCCCATATATTTATTAAAATTTTCAATTAATACACACCATTGATCAAAATGTGTATACTCAACCATGTACCATCAATCTTTGGGGACATGATTGAGCTTTAATAGTTAGTCATGGACTTGACACTTGTCACTTACTCACTTAATTTGAGTTAATTTTAATTTATAATATTTATCTCACACTATTAGATCCTCTCCACCTAATTTTATATGCATCGTTGGATCCAAATTCTTGACTTATTAAATTTGTAGGCACTGTTGGATTAACTTTGCCTTATTGAATGTACATCATCAATCCTATAGTCAATAAAATAAAGGAAGTAAGGCTTGCAAGATATAGAAAACTTAGACTTAAGTTTTAGACTATTGTTTTATTCATGTTGATAAACATGATAAAACCTTAGGATAAAATTTTAAGCTAAGTTTTGAAATGTAATAAAGGGGACCCTTCATTTAGTTAGTCTAAATAGATAATGAAGAATTAAGTGGGGTCTTAGGAAATTAAGAACTTTTAACATTGAAATTTTAGGCTAAGATTTTATTTATGTTAATAAACATGAATAAGACCTTGGGATAAAATATAATCTAAAATGTAAAACAAATATAAAATGCTCCCATGTAATTTTCAAAGAATAAGACCCATGTAAATTTTAATTCAAATTTCAAAAGGCTTAGGCTAAAATAATTAGACTAAGGGTTTATAGATGCTCAAACATGAATTCAATTAGACATTTAAGAACCAATGACTAATTAAAAGGTCAATTTATCATTAAAGCTTAAAACCCTAGACATTGTTCACAATGTTGAGACTCTATTAAACCTACAACCTATAAATATAAAAAGCAACCATTAGTAATCCTAGGCAAAATAAGATAAGGATCAAGTAGAAACATGTCAGCTAAGTTAAACTAGGACTAGGTGTGGATGATATTTGAATAAGGAAATTTGATCAAGTGAAATTTTCAATTCAATGCAAAAATTGGTTTCCCAATTTAAGAAATGGGGGTATGTTGACCTCAACAATATGTAGATAAATTGGTATGTAATATATGTTTGTTTATAGTGAATAGAATTGTTCATATTCAAATTGGGATTTAATAATTAAGTAATAATATGATATTTTAGTTATTATTCATGAGAAAAATGATAATTTTCTCATTAGACCAAATAATGTTGTATTTTTCATTATTTTATGGTTGTCTTAGGATTTATTGTGAAAATTTTAAATTGAATTATTTTATTTGTAATATTTGGGAACGTGGGATGTTTGTAAGAAATTGGTAAATCCTTAAACATTATGATGATTGTTAGAAAAAAATTACATATGGAATATTGTGTTAATTGAATATGGACTTAGGGATGTATTGAAACTTAAGAAATATTTATGCAATAATAAGTTATTATTTAACATGAGATTAATTCAAGTATTAATTTTATTTAATTATTGTGGTACTAAATACTAATATATATGAAAAATTAATGGAATTATTGTATATGTATTATATATTAATATGTTATTAATGAATAATTATTATTTTGAGATGGATTATCATGCATATATATCGAGTCATTAATACTTAGATTAAATGAAATCTGATTGAGTATGTGTGTGGTTATGATTGATCTAATAGAACATTGAACTATGTGAAAATTTTAGATAAAGTAATGTTTATATTTAAATGTTATCATTTCATCTATTTGATTATATACATGTATGCTTGATGTCATATTAGAACAAAATTATTTATGATAGGTTTTGTGTAGTTAGAATTTTATAATGCCCATGTTCTAATTGACTTTTCAATACCTACACCATTATCATTTTCTCATCTATAAAAGGAGGGTCCATTGATGTCAACATACCCCATTTATAAAAAATGAGGACCCTTGTTTAAATTTAATAAATTATGCTATGAATTAGGCATTCAAATTGATCAGAGTTCATTATTCAATATCATGTTTTGATCTAGATTATATTGATATGCTAACACATAAGGTTGATTTGATCTTATCTAATGTTTCTAACATTTGGCCTATGTGTTTCCATCTTTCAGGATCAATGTATCTTCATAAAAATGAACAAATGTTCATGGATTTGTACTTCAATGTTAATTTGACCCCTAGTTGATTAACCAAATGGTCCCATTTGATTCCAAGTTTAAATGATGTTCAAAACCTTAGTCTAAATTAATTTAGCCTAAGTCTTTATTAAAATGGATTCATATTTTTGATGGGTCACTTTATACAACCATAGTCTTACTTTAATTTTAGCTTAAGTTTTGATCGAGTTTATGAATTCATTAAAAAATTAGCCTAAAATTTATGCTAAGTAATTATATGTCCTGAGCACTTATTCTTTGATTTTATTATTTGCAAGTACAAATTAAATGTGGGAATGCAAGTGTCAAAACCTCACTCGATAAAATAAAATGTCAAAAGCATGTGGGTGATTTCCCAAAGTCAATATGTCAAAATTCCTAGATCTAGATTAATGGTGCATATTCTTACATATATATTTTAATCAATGATCCACGTTGAAGCCCGAACTCACCAAGTCAAGATCAAAGATCAACAACATGCATTCAATCATGAAAATGGATATCTAATGATGATCACAAAGTCAATATGTCAAAGGATCCTAAGAGGAACATGATGGTGACATGTGTCACAATTATGGTGAATCAGAATTAGATCAATGACCCACATTTGGTCATATGTTCATTAGGTCAATGATGTGCATTTAACCATGAAGATCAAAGATTGATGGCATGCATTCAACCATGTAGATGAAGATAAATGGTGCAAATAAATTCAAAAATATAATGATCCTAGGTTGTATACAAGGTCACCATGTGGTATAAAAGTGGTAATTAGATAGAGACTAACTACATGGTATAAAAGTGGTATACAGAAGGCATGCATGGCTATCAAGTGTCATAATCTTGGAAGCCCAAATCAAAGATCAATAGTCATATTAAAATTCAATACCAAGAGACTTATATGGAAAGTAATAGAGTGAATTTGATCAAATATCCATGGGGAATGAGATGAGGACACATTTCCAAAGTGACAATAATCATGTTTTGAAATTAAATAAATAATGAGGCAAAGTGGATGCCACATTAGTAGACATGTTAGATCAAAATATTTTCTATACCCAATCATGTGAAGGTATAAATATGAGATCAAAGTATAATCTACATCACCAAATCACATACTTTAAATTTGTATACCACCATTAAATCTAAGTTAAACCTCTAAAAATCCCTAAGATATGCAAAAAGCCCTAAATTGTTTAGGCATTCATTATTTTGAGCTAAAAAAGAGAGATTGAGATATAACAATGGAAACCTATGGACCTACATCAAAGAAAGTAGTTGAATTATACTTGTCATTAGATGTAGAGGATAAAATATTCAAAGATACTGATTTTGTGACTTATTCATTAAACACTAGAGATAATAATTTCTTAAGCTTGTTCTAGACCATTAAAAACTAGGGAATTTTGACCAAGGAAGAGGAGAAGTTGCTTCCAGTAAAGACTCTATGATGAAATCATATAAATTTAATTGATAAGACTCCAATATGCAAATGCCAAAATAGAGGTATTGCACTATATCAATGTCTTGAGTCCTATTTTTAAACATGCTAAAATTAATAAAGGTATGCTTATCCATGAACCTAGTTTGAGAAAAATAACATGCATATCCCTTGTTACCTTTGACTCTTATTATAAGATACCTAGGCCCCAAATAGACCTTTCCTCCATTAATTAATGGGCCTTAAAAAATACCATGATGGATATCCTAGCTAAATGGTTAGAAGTTAGTAATAAGGTCATTGTAAACCCAAACAAGAAAATCCCTATGAGCCAATTTAGAGCAGGAGTTAGAATGGTTATGACCATGTTGAATAAATTATATGGATTTGTACATACTACATAGGTGTAAAAAATATTGGTACCTATGTTATATTTAATTATAGAAGAAATGGTAGTACCTCCTTTAGTTGAAATCATTAGTATTTCCCTCAATAGACAAATCTCTAGGATTAAAACAAAGAAGAGAAATGAGTTTTTTATGTCATATTTTTTATATGCCTTATGTACCACAACAAAAATCCACAACCAAAGAGAATGGTCTCCTAATGGCATCTAAATTTTGTCCTAATATTACTATAAATTACATATTTACAAGTATAGGGACCATATCTGATTCATTTATGATTGTGTATATCCTACATTGAGACAAGCTACTAATGGTATCCCCATGACGAGGATAAGTACTTTAATCAATAAGTCCATTGAGATAATGGGAGATATATATCTATACCCTTATTATACTATTATAAAATTAGAGTGAACCTAAATTTCCCCCTAAAATTTCTAGTATATGTGCCTGACAAGTTGGCAAAACAAGAAGTTTCATATCAATTGTTCAATGGAATAGATGGGATCTACAAGACCAAGAGGAAGGGACTTCTCCATGGTTTTCCCATGATAATTGGAAAAAAACATTTATATACAATGGGACCACATTTAAGCTACTTCAAAATATAGGCTTTCCTTTAATATATAGTGGGATCCCTATGGTAGAGTAAAGAAACACTTGAAGAACAAAGGCATTATGGTTGTATCTTATGAGCATGAACCTAGTGCATTTGACTTTATGTACACTAAGGCAACTATTTTATTATTTTTGTGAAACTAGTGTTTAGTTTATAAATAATAAAGGGTCTATATTAAAGGAAATAATCTAGTTTAATATGGTAAAGTATATATTTTTATCAAGTAAATTACATGAGGAAGAGAAATAAACTTATCTAAAAATAGGCTGAAATAGATTATTCAAGAGTTAGAAATTGAGATGAAAGACTAGGACACTATCTAAAATATATATCTATCCTTAAATATGTGATTGGATAAGATTAATAAAAGCATAAAATAGTGGCATTGGCACTATAGTCCACTTCTACCACTATTGTCCTGAGGATCTGAACTTTCTAGGTTTTGTTCACTAGGTTAGTGTGAGCATGTGTACTAAATTTTAGAGGATGGAAGTCAATAGAGCTTGTTGTAGGTATTTTTTAATCTCAAAAACCTTGTATTAATCTATAAACATGTAAAAAAAAAAATACATCAAAATAAAAAATGGGAGAAAACTAGGTTAGGGTAAGAATGATCACATGATCTAGAACCCCTACTGTCCTGATTGCTACCTACTTTAACCCTCAATCTAGGGTCTTAGATTAAATCTAGTTCTCCCTTAGGGAATATACATCATTAATTCACATTATAGATGTAATAATTAATTTATCCTAGGCCCTTCCTTGATCAATCATGCAAGTCTATGTGTGATGCAAAATGTTGAGCTATACTATTGACTAATTTTTATTATGTCTAATGTGCCAAAGTAGTAAGTGCTAGATATAAAATGACTTGTGAATTAATTTATATAGAAGACTCTTTATGTCAAATTTGGGATATTTATTTACATTTGGATGACATGGGAAAACTTAAGGATGAAGCTAAAAAAATGGGTAAGACTCAACTAGCCAAATAAATTGACTGTTAAAACTCAAAATGGCCCTAGACAAGAGCACTAGAAATGGACACTAATGGTAAAAATGTTATAGTGTAACCCTAGCATTCTTAACCTACAGTATCAAGACCTAAGGAGATGGAAATATGATATAAAACCTAACCTATCTGAGGTGGAATGACTATTTGAAAGTCTTGGGAAGATTGGGAATAGGCAAAAGGTGACTCAAGCATAGAACAAGACCAAGATGACAAAAATGAAAGACATGGCTAAATATGAACAAAGCTCATATTTTTCAATCAGAGTATCTTATGAAGGGACTATTAAAAGACATGATATGTGTGATTTCTTGAAAAATTTAGGGTGTATACATTTACCCCTTTTAATCTAGTGATGCAATGAAATGAAGTACTAGAGTAAAAAAAAGAAAAGAAAATACGTACTGAACCTACCTACATGAAGATAAGTATGTTGAGAAAGAGTCCAACTCACTTCCTAGCTAGGAAAGTGGATGGATAGCTTAATAGTGCTTGGATGAAGAAGGAATACCTAAAATAGATGCCCCTTATACTAAATGTATAAGTTAAATCTTTATAAAATGGAGAAATAAGGCAATGCTTTCCCCCTATACTGAATCTGACTGGAATGAAAAATGTTCAGAGGCCTAAAACCAATGTTTTTCCTCTATCCCACATAAAATCATATAATCTAAAATGTGTGCATATAATGTGTATACTATGAAGAGAAAAATATATTATGCCCCCAATCTAAATAATCTGAACTAGAATTGAGAAGTCCTTAGAGGTCCAAAACCAATGTCTACCCTCTATTCAGCACAAACTCATATAGTCCGGGTCTAGGTAATGATATGGACCAACCACTATAGATAATCATATGGTCTAGCCTAGTGACAACCTAGGTATAACTAGGTGTAATCTAAAACTCTAGTAAATGTTCAAGAAGAGAATGGTATGTCTTGCCATTCTAATTTGTATAATACTAGATGGTGAAGAACATGATCATTTGTACCATGCCCCCAAATATGGTAAGTGAGTGATGAATATGTATATTATATAAATATGTATAACCACATGTGAAATGAGCTACCATTCCATGTCCTATGTGTAAAACTAGAGATCAAAACACTGTGCTCTGCACTATGCCTATAATCTGCTATTTAGTCCTATAACTATGTCATGTTGTATGAAGCTATATGTGTGAGATGTGTAGTATGTACATGCCCCTAAATCTAGTATCTGAGCCTAAATTTGTATTAAAGTCAATATGAATCCATATAATCTATACCATTATATATCTGACTAATTTTTGTATCTATAAACTGAGGGTATGTCCCTTTGAATGTCTTGAGTAATACTGAATGACCCATGTAGTCTGAATCACTATATATTTCGATCAATCTAAGTTGAATATAATAATCTAACTATTGAAGGTGTAAGAACCATGTTGAGTGACCCATGTAGTCTAAATCACTATATATTTTGACTGATCTAAGTTGAATATGATAATCTAACTATTGGAGGTGTAATAACCATACTGAGTGACCCATGTAGTCTAAATCACTATATATTTCAACTGAGATGAGTTGAATCTGATAATCTAAATATTGGAGGTGTATGAACCATGGTGTATCTATATATGAGAGTGGATAGGCATGTTAGATAAGTGTAGGAATATAAATAGTAAGAAAGATTCCCCCTTTTGGGGAGAGGGATGAGATCTATGATAGAGGAGGTTGAGCCAAAAGTGATGACTAGTGGCGTAATGATAGAAGCAAGGTTGGTATAGTTTAAATTGATTGAGAAGTTTCTTGATTGGTTAGAATAAGTTGTTTTGAAATTTTAATGAGTTGTTGATTTGTTAGGCTAAATTACTTGATAGTTGAATGAATCTTTGATTGGTTAGGACTAAATTGTATGTCTAGGTAAAAATTGGTATAGATATGTGTGTACCATAGTAGGCAGATGATGTAGTAAGAGAGTGAGGATCATGTGATATAAAAGGTATCATTATTATGATTCTATGGAACAAAAAAAATTAAAATAGATCTATGGGGCTGAAGTTATAGGAAAAATGTTATTTTGCTTAGAAATGAGAAAGTTGTTTGATATAAGAGAATTGGATTGATTCTTGATTCATTTGTGCATTGAATAAGTTGAGATTTTGAAGCTATAGAGTAGGAGATATGCCAAGGATATGAGCACTTATCATGACCTAGTTTTAGCATTTGGTAGCCCAAATTGAGGTTGGTGGGGAGATTACCCTAGTAAGTAGCTAAAATGTGTGATTTTTGCCTATTTAAAATCCTATTTTTGATGTTTTTGAGTTGTTTTGAAGTGTTTTAGGAAATTTACACTAGTTCTATCATTCTTATCTAGGATTCAACACTCCTATCTAGTGTTCAACACAACTATCTATGTTCTACCACTATTGTCCAATACTAGTGTCCTTTTGCATCACTATTGTCTTCTAGGGCTAGTTTTTTGAGATTTTGATTGGCTATCTACTATTGTTTATCTTGGCTATTTACTTTGGAATATTTGACTAACACATATGCTTTTTTTGGTGTTTTATGGGGTAAAGTGTGGATGAGGGAGTTTTATAGAGGCCAAGAGATGGAGACCTTGAGATTGTTACTTTTGTCAATTGATGAGAGAGATATGACGGATAGGGTAAGGTTGGGTCATGTGTGTGACCTATACACTATGTAGTGGGATAGGTATCTAATTACCACCTATTGTGAGAGGTGGAATGTAAAAACGTGTACTTTTTGTCTTCCTATTAGAGAAACTATAATTACTTTAGAGAATGTGTACTATATTTTACATTTGTTAGTTAGTGGATAGTCGGTGACATTATAGGATGACATAGGTGTAGATGTTATTGATTGCATGTCCCTATACATTGTTGGTGTACCTTTAGGCATACATAGGAGAGGTAGTGATAATAATGTATTAAT
The DNA here is from genome assembly GCA_037957365.1 of Torreya grandis. Classification (NCBI taxonomy): domain Eukaryota; kingdom Viridiplantae; phylum Streptophyta; class Pinopsida; order Cupressales; family Taxaceae; genus Torreya; species Torreya grandis. The sequence continues at coordinate 11 of JARHVA010010457.1, read as the reverse complement.
ATTAGTTTTTG